>JAOYMO020367938.1:0-119473 GCA_025802455.2 Iodosphaeria phyllophila | reverse complement strand
TAAACCAACTGCCTGAATATTCCAATCCCGAATCGATAATCTCAGAGCTGTTGGGGCTATCGTAATCGTCTTCGTGGAGGTGTTCGGCTCCGTCTGAAGCTAGCAAAGGGGCGTTGGGGCCCGTCCGCTCATTTTCGTCCCCGCGACTCATATTGGAAGTGTGTATGCCTTCTTCTATCGATGCACCTAGAGAAGCAGCATTCAGATAGAGCTTCTGGGCTGCTGATTAAGGGGTAAGCAGAAGAAGTATCGGGATTTGATTTCCAGATAAAACAGCTGGCCGACAGGCTTGGCACGCGACAGCTGCCCCTGGATGACGTTTATACGGGTATATCGTTGTGTCGGTATGATCGAGGGCAATAGATAAATAAAACTGAGACTCGATACCGGAGAGTATTAGGAGTTTGGGGGGGGATTTTAGAAAGACTGGACTGCTGTAGTGTTGAGTTAAACTATGATGCAGTCCATCTTCCCCCACAATAAGATGTCACGATAAGCATCCCACCAATCATGTCTACAACGATGGATATACCAAAGGTACTCTTTATTTAGGGTTATGTACACCTTGCATGGAGAAAGAAATTTTATATTCTGATATCACGTCGTAACCTGGAACCGTCATGGATACACCCCTTAATGGACGATGGCCACACCAGCTTCGTTGGCCTCAGCACTAATCATCTTCTTGTAGGCCTCGACATTGCCGTCGAATTGGTGCACCGTTCCCTTGTCACAGACCCAGAGACTGGTGCAAACATTCTGCAACATGGTCACATCGTGGGACACCATGACAACACCTCCCTCGAAATTCTGCAGCGCTTGGGATAGCGCATCCATACCTTCGATATCCAGGTGGTTGGAAGGTTCGTCCAGAATCAGAATGTGAGGGTTGGTCAACGACAGGCATGCGAATGCGACACGAGATTTCTGACCACCAGACAGAAGCTCCATCCGCTGGAGGCCGGTCATACCGGTGATACCGAAACTAAGAAAAAAAAAGAAAAAGAAAAAGCCCGGTCAGTAACTGAACTATGCGTTCTTGAGAGGTTTGATGAGCTATCACTTACGCTCCCAGATGTCTTCTGTACTCCTCATCCGACTTTCCTGGGTAGTTTTTGGCCATGAAGCTAACCGCACTGGTAGTCATGTCCAGTGCATCCACGTGATGCTGGGCGAAGAAACCAACACGCAACTTGGACTGTTGGTTGATGAAACCCTTGGTGGGTTGAAGCTGGCCAGTCAGCAGTTTCAGCACTGTCGTCTTACCAGCACCGTTTGGCCCAACAATTCCAATACGAGAATCGAGCTGGACATCAAGCTCGACATTACTGAGGAGCAACTTATCGGGGGTATATCCAAAAGCGACTTCGGTCATTTGCACAATGGGTGGAGAGAGTTTCTCGACTTCTGGGAACTGGAAGTGCACGGTATACTCGCCCTCTGGTGCATCCAGGACCGGCATCTTTTCAAGTTTCTTGATTCTCGACTGTGCTTCAGAAGACTTGGCAGCATTGTACCGGAACTTGTCGATGAAGGCTAGAAAACAGGCTTGTCAGCAATGGCCATAACGAGGAACATGTAATTAATAGACGAACCTTGCAAGTGGGTTCTTTCTGCCATCTGCTTTTCGTACTCGGCGTCGTTCGAGTTCACCTGCTTCTCGCAAATTGTGACTTGACCCTGCAGGCGGTCGATGCTCGTCTGCATCGTCTCCTGCTTGCCGCGCAGGTCCTCGATGTACGACTTCATGATGCCGATCGGATCGATCTCGACGAACGCGCCGGTGACTTTGCGCATGACGCTCTTGAACATGTAGCTCATGAGCGTCTGGAACTTCTTGTTCGACAGGACCATGATGATCCCGAACAGGATGGCGCCGAGGACGGCGATCGCGATGCCTTGGCCGAGCAGCGTGACGATCGTGCCGAACACGCTGATCAAGAATGGCCCGGCGAGGAAGATGCCGATTGCACCGAGGCCGATGGCCATCATGCCGGTCGTACCTTCCGGCCGCTCCCAGAATGTCTTGGGTTTGAATTCGTTTGACACTTGCATTCCTTAGGTGAGGGTTGAGAGGATGGTGTTTCGATGGGCGTTCAACTCGTTGCGCACGGCCTCAGCCGCCAACTTGAACTCCGCTTCAGCTTGCTTCAGCTGATTATCGGCTGCGACCGCCTCATTGCGGTAGCCGACCGCTTCTTGGTATTGCGCGCTCGACTGGTTCTGCAGGTCTTGAATGCGCTGCTGCAGCGACTCCGCTTCTGCCTGGGCACGCTTCGCAGATTCCTCGGCACGCTCCGCCTTCTGCACAAGGCCAGTCACTTCCTTGTCGTGCTGCGCCTTCATCGCCTGGGCGAACTTCATCTCTTCGCCCTCGACGTCGTTCAGGTGGATGGTCACGGCGTCGGCCATCTCCTTCGCCGGCCGGCCGCCACCGGCCGTTCGCTGCGCCGCCTTGAGCCGCATCACTGGATCAGGAATGACGTCAGCGAGCGAGTCGGCGGCCTGGATCAAGCCCGTCAGGGCCGTGTTCCGGCTGAAGGTCGCCTTGCGAATCGCCGCGACCATCGCCTCGTTGACCTGAGGCTGTGGCGTGTACGGCATCACCGAGGAGGGAACAGGTGGGGCAGTCCCGTAGACACCGCCCCGACCGACCGCTGGCGGCTGGCCGCCATTTGCGTACGGCACCAGTCGTGTGTTCTGCGGTGGGGCCTGCACGTGCTTTGCTAGCGGGTCTTCCTTGATCTCCACCTTCGGGGCGTTCGGGTCCTCGGTGAAGATGGCACCCTTGATCTTGTCCCACATGTTCGTGCTCCTTGTTACGGCTTCTGGACCGGTGCGTCCGACGGCGTGCGCTTCATCAGATCACCCATGCGACCTTGCTTGCCGGTCCGGAAGGCGTCCGATGCATCACCCGAGGAAACGATCTTGTAGTCGTCGAGGTTGATCTTCGGGTAGCCGGCGAACTTGAGCCACATGCCTTGCCAGAAGCTGCCGAGTGACGTCTCGTACGACCGCTTGATGTCGAGCATCTGCGTCTGGGAGTTCTGGAACTCCTTCTGCGTGCCTTCGACGACCTGCTGCACCTTGCGGTAGAGCTGCGGGTCGATCGTCGGGTTCTGCTCCTTGATCATCTGGAAGACGGCGCGTGAGCCGTCCTTGCCGTACCGACCCTGGATGGCCGCCGTGAAGACCTTCACGTTGTCCTCGGTCGCCATTGTCGTGACGCCGATCGTGCCTTGGAGCTGCTGATAGCCCGAGGACAGGACGTTCTCGTTGTCCTGCTTCTTCGCCTTGAGCCGCTGCTCGGTTGCGTTGCCGTAGTTGGACGCCGAGATGTAGCTGCCGATACCGGCCAGGACGAGGACCGCCGCGATGCCGAGGCCGGCGATTGCACCTAGTTTCATTTCATTCTCCTAAACCGTTATTGAGTGATTGTAGACCAGAACCCGAAGGTTGTACATGCGTAACGTGTCAGAACCTGCGCATGGAACCTCCTGTCAGGCGTGGCATGTAGACCGCGAGAGCCCCGAAACCGAGAGTGAGTAGCGCGATGGTCGCCCAGACCAACCACTCTGGCGGGTCGATCTCTCCTTCGAGGTAGGCGAACTCCGCCATGTGGCGCCGCTCGAAGTTCTTCGCGATCTGGTCGGTCGCGATCTTGATGATGGATCGATCGATCGTTCCCTTGTTCATGATGGTGTCACGAAGCTCGATCTTGAAGAGCTCGCTCTTCGTCCAGCTCAGGACCCGCACCCACTCGATCTTCGGGTACTCGGTGCTGCCAATCACGAGGACGACGTCGTTCTTGTTGACACCTTCCCACGCATCCTGCAAGGCGTACTCGTAGTTCGAGTCAGCCGTCTTCGGGATCACGATGATGAGGTTCACCTGCTTCTTCGGACCGAGCTCACGAAGAGCGAGCGAGATTTCCCGGTTCCACTCTCTGGCATCGGCCGGCGCCCAACCTGGTGACAGGAACCGGTTGACGTTGTAGTGGTCGTAGATCAAATCGGGGTAGGGTGGGATGAGCTTCGCGAACCTCGTTTTCAGGTCAGCTGATGAAGGCGTGAAGAGCGAGTTCGGCACCGCCTGCACGTAGTTCACGTAGGTGTTGCGCTTCGCCGCTGGATCACCTTTCTGAATCGACGTGTACCGAGCTGGGTCAGGGAGGAGCCAGACACCTGGGTTGGTCCAGTCGGCCGACGCGATGTTGAACGGCCCAACCGTGCTGTTGCAGTTCCACTTGACGGTCCAGTGGGTGCGGTAGCACGTGTCGCACTGTCTCGAGGAGGTGCGGTCCTTCCCAGAACCACTGTACACGGTGCGGCAGTTGCATTCGTACGACTCCTCGTACGTGCCCTGATCACGGGACTTGCTGGTGATCTGCCCGTTCCAGATTTCGATATCGCCGGTTTTTGATCCCTTCGAGACGAAGAAGACCACCGAGACGATGAGAACGCCGGCGATGCCGCCAGCAAGTGAGAACTTCCAGGCGTCCCGTTCCTGCCGGCGATACGCAAACACCGCGATCGCCAAACAGATAGGTAGCGCGAGGAGCCAGAGGAGAGTCTGATTGATCATGCTACCATTCTATCACAGAACGGGTAGGCGAGCGGCGTTGTTACACTGAATCTGGCGTGGTTGGCTCTGGTGCTGGCTCGAGTGATTCGAGCGGAACTTCGACAGTTTCAGATTCAGCGGGAGCTGGTGCTTCAACTGGGGTTGGTGCCGGGGTTGGTGCCACTGGGGGCGGTGGTGGAGGGGGCGGCTCCTGCTCGGTGAACATCAAGTTGAACTTGACGGGTTCCAGGTGTGGGAACCCCATGACGTCAATGAAGGCCTTCGCCGCCTCGAGCGTCTTGAATCCCTGCGCCTGGAGGATGCCGCTTCGCACTGGCAATCCATTCGCGTCAAGCCGCGCGAAGGACTGCTGGGCCGTTTGGGGATCGTCACCAGCCGCAAAGGGGAACCGAAGGTAGACCTTCTGCGTGGTGACGACCAGTGAGGTGAATGTCATTACTTCTCCTGTTCGAGATAGAGGTTGCTGATGGCCTTGAACTGGTGCGTGCCATCCATCGCCTTGAAGACAACGCCTTCACGGACAGGGTTATTTAGGCTCGGCCCAACCGCGTAGGCCAGGAGAGAGGCCATGTCGGTGACGCTGAGTTCGGCCAGCGTGACGTCCTTCGCGACGACCGGCACGTGCTTGATGCGCGGGACGCCGAGGATATCCGCGATCTCGTTCATGTCAGCGAGCAGCGCCGTTCGTTCCGACGGCGCCATGAACTGGCCCGTGTCGATGTTCAGGATGTTGTAGAGGTAGAACTCGTTGTCCGGCAGGCCTTCGCGGTTGCCTTGAATGCCAGGCCCCATCAGCTCGCCTTGGATCGCCAGGTTCTCCTCCATCTTCTCGAGGATCAGGAGGAGGCCACTCTTCGCCATCTTGACGAAGGAGTTGTCGTCGTTGCCTTCGAGCTTCAGGTCCAGGTTCCGCGAGCACACGCCCTCGGCATCGTCACGACGGTAGATGGTCATCGAGCTGCCATCCATCTTCAGCGTGACCTCGTAGCGGGTGTCGCGGTTGGCCATCGCCTTCTTGACCTTGAAGTAGGTCGGGCCATCCTCACTGAACGGGCCGACGATGAGGTCTCCACGCATGACCATCGTGCCGACCGCATCGACCGGGATCGACGTGACGTCAAACGGGAAGAGCTCATCCTCGTAGCCGAAAATTTCCCGGCCCATGTTCTGGCACCGTTCTTGATCGCTCTTCCGCAGGAACGACGGGAAGTTCCCCTTCGCCAGGCCAGCGAGCTGCGCGCTCATGACCTTCTCCCACTTCATGATGCCGAGGACACCAGTGAAGTTCATGTCGCGCAGTGGGAATGGCTCGGGCCCGTCTGGCCGATCGACCATGCCGTTCATCGGGTTGTATCGCGCGAAGACCTCCTCCAGCTCAGGGAAGATGCTGGTCGGCAGGGCGAGACCTTGGCTCAGTTGCTTCCGAAGCCGAATCGTCTTGAGGCGGGCACCTTCGATGCCATGCCACGTGGTCTTGTTCTTGGCGAGGAACTCGTAGCGGAGGTCGTCCAGCGGCAGGAACGAGTCGACTTCGAAGAAGACGCACAGGTCGCCGGGCTTGAACTCACCGGCCTTGACGACGACCTTCCAACCCTCGACGGTCGCGACCTTGATGAGGTCAGCACCAGGGATGTCGTCGATCGCGCTGATTTCGCGAATCGTGACGAGCTTCCGACCGTCCTGCACCGCTTCGTTCACGAGGCGCTTGCGGGTGTCTTTCAGGTCGATGGTGGCCATCGCATCGGCATAGGCATAGTGGGCCATCCCGTCGGCGTAGGCTTGATCTTCTGGGCTCGTGTTCATGTTCTTCTTCCTTTCTTCAGTTGTTCTTTGGTGGCCACCGCCACAGGTTGGAACTCATGACGGATCGGTCTCAACCTGACGAATGGGCCGACCACCGCTGAACCTGTGTTGTACCACTTCATCGTGACCTGACTTGCCAGCACCGCCTTCAGGTGGTCAGGATCAGTCACCAGGATTTCGTCTTTGTCCATGGGACGATTTTATCACACAACCACACCCGCGGCCAAGAGTTACGCGCTATCTAGCAACTACCGGGGGCGACGGCTATCTAGCAACTAATGCTATATTTCGCGCGCTGTGGTGAGTCTGTCGACGCGATTGTATGGCTCGAGGATGTAGTCGGCTTGATGCGGGTGCTTGAAAGCCATCTCGATCGCCCTCTGTCGCGCCTTGAGGTACCTCGCCTCAGACACCAGGTGAGGATGATCCTGTCTGAACTGGAGTTCCTCAGACGTGCACCGGTTACCTCGAGCTCCGTTGCAGACCTCGCAACCAGGTCGAAGGTTCTCGACATCATCGCTGCCACCGAGGGACTTCGGGATGATGTGGTCCCGAGTCATCAGGGTGACGAGGCCATCTCGACTCGCATACAGGTCGAGAACCGCGCTCCCTCGAAAGTCGCGCCGGCCCTTGTTCGCGATCCATCGGTCCGCGACACAGCCGCAGTCCCAACAGGCGATGGACCTCGCCGACAGTGAGTCAAACAGGGCCCAGCCAGAACACTGCGAGACCTGCTTGCCGTAGACAAGCCGATCCTTTTTCTCCCGTCTCAGGAGTTGGAACCCATCCTGGAGCGGTACTTCACGGTGGTAGATAAGCATCTACCATTATAACCCAACCTGTGAAAAATGTAAACCGCTTTTAGGTGATCGTGATCCCGTGCTGCGTCATTTCTCGACCGAGCTTCAAGAAGAGCAGGATGTTGAAGCAGCGGGCGTACGCCTCGCTCAACATGTCCGGTGTCTTGATGTCGACCCCATTGATTCGAAAGCCAGCGCACCAGCCGAGCTGTGACGGATCAATCAAGCCAGGTGCCATGATCCCAGCAAACAGGTTGATCTTGCTCTCGAGCACCGACAGCGCGTTCAGGTCCGACAGGTAGTTGATGCCAGCCACGGACCACGTGGGGGTCGACTGCATGAAGTAGTCGTTGAGCCGGTTGTTTCGCGCAAACCGTTCCCAGTTCCCGGCGATCTCCTCAGAACACAAGGCCGCGAGCTGCTCAACCGTTGGTTTCTCAGGCGCGGGTTTGCGGTGGTCCGCAAAGCTGATGATGTCAGCCACTCAGACTTTCCAATGCGATGAACTGGGGTCCATACGAGTTGAAGGACGAGTTCTTCTCGAACTGGTATCCAGCCGGGTTGCAAACGACCCGCGTCTTCCACAGCTTCGTGTCGATCGTGTCATGCGTGTGACCATGAATCCAGAGGGCCGGCGCGGTGTCGCCCGCGAGAACGAGGTCCATGTTCGAGGCAAAGCCACCGTTGATGTCACCACCAAACCGTGGATGGCAGAGTCGATACGACGGCATGTGGTGCGTCACGACGACTGTTGGACCATCGAATGGCAGCTTCAGAGCCGCTTCGATCCTGAGCCGGAGCTGCTTGTGCCAGTTCTTCATGTCCGACACCTTGAACCGGCGAGGATCTTTTTGGTCCTTCTGCTGAATCTTGATCACGTAGAAGTCCCGCAGGCACCGGCCGATTTCGGCGTGCTCCTGGAGGCTGGCGCCGCCGTCAGCCCAGAGTGTGCTGAAAATGAAGCGAACGCCTTCGATTTCAGTCGTTTCCACACCCATCGTAGCGATTTTGATGTGTTTTGGGAGGCTCTCCGCGGCCGTGAGTAGTTCATCACTCCAGGCCGATATCTCGTGGCCGTAGAATTCGTGATTCCCCGGGACGTAGATGACCTGCGGAAACCTCGCGGCGCACAGGTTCAAGAACGGAATCAGCTGGTAGGGCTTCGACGAGATATCCCCTGCGAGAACCAGGATGCTCTCAGGGTCGTGGTGGTGGGGCGCCAGTAGAGCCTCACACAGGAACTCGACGCGCTGGCCAAGCCATTGCTCTAGGTGCAAGTCACTTGCGACTCGAATGAATTTCATAAGGATGATTGTAACACAAGTTAGCTGTTCACGACCCGTCGAAGCGCGTCCTGATGCAGGATGAACCAGCCACCAACTTGCTTCTTCAGCTCTACGATCGACCCCGGTTTTTCGAGGTGCGAAATGGTCTCAACGACCGCTTGAACAGCGGCACGTTCCTGTTTTAGGGAGTCTCGTCTTTCGGCGTAGACTGAGAAGTCGTAGAGTCTGATGGTTGGTCTCCAGTTGGTGGAGTATTTATTGGTGCCGGTTCCTCCGGAACCTCCGTCACCAGACCAACCCCCTCGATGGTGATCTTCTCACCGTGCAGCGAGCGTTGCACCCGCTGCATCACCGCGTTTTGGAGGTGCGAGCGCACCCCTTCAGGTTCGTCGCGAAACGAATTCAGCGCTGTCACGATGTGAAACGCTGCCCGCTTCACCATGCTTTCGTATTGCTCTTCCGTCTTCATCCACCCTCCTAGGCCAGGATCATCGTGATCAGCATTGAGATCAAGATCGCCGCCAGCGCGATGAAGGTATTTAGCCAGAGCGGGAAGGGCACGGAGCGCATCGCTTGATCAGTGCCAGTCGCGAGCCGCCGGAGAACGGCATAGATCGAGGTGAAGATGATCGTGAACGAAATGAGGAAAACGATGAGCAGCATCTTGAAGTCCGTCAGGTAGTAGACGAGCGCACCAACGAAAAGCGCTTCGTCGAGGGGGCTCATGTCAGATTTCGACGAGCTTGTCGGTGCGGAACGCCTGCTTCAGGGTGCAGAAGCGGAGCGAGCTGTCTTCCTTGCCCTTGGACTTCGACACTTCCTGGTACGTGATGACGTGGGTACCAGCGAGCCACTTCTCTGGGTTCGCCTTCATGTCGGCGCGTTGGGCATCGCTGAAACCGGAACCGACGTTGAAGACGACCTTCAGCCCGTTCTCGAGGTACGCGATGCAGTTGGCGCCACCGATGGTGTTCTCGAGGCGGGTCTTCGGCCGACCGGCGTAGAGGCCAACGAAGCGGGCGTCGACGTCGTAGAAGCGCTTGACCTTGACCCATGCGTATGAGCGGCCCCATTCGTAGACGGCGTTGCCGTCCTTCAGGATCAGACCTTCGCGTTCGGCCTTCTGCTTGGTCTCGTCGTCGATGCGTTCGTTGCAGTACGCGACCATGTCGGCGTAGCTCTCGACGTAACGACCTTCGGTCGGCTTGATCTTCTCGAAGCCCTTCAGGATGACTTCCAGTTGGGCGGCCGCCATCGCGTTGGTGACCTTCGTTTCCTGCGCGACCCAGTCGGTGAGCGGCATGATGAAGAACGCGCGGAAGACGAGCGACTTCTTGGCGTCCACGTTCTTGCTGCCCTTCGCGTTCATCGCGAGGGTGAAGTCGGTGGAGAGCGTCTCGCCGTCGAGGACGAAGTCCTGGCCGTAGATCGAACGGATGGCGAGAAGCTCTTCGTCGAACAGGCCGTTGAGGTGCTCGGAAGGCTTGCCGCCACGTGCGCGGTACTCGACGACGCCGTCCTTGACGAACGCGAACTGGCGGGTGCCGTCGTACTTGATGTCGGCGCGGCAGGGGAATGAGACGTACTTCTCGAATTCCTCTTCGCTCTCGCACTTCTCGGCGAGCTGTTGGTCCCAACTGGGGATCGGATCGCTCGGCCAGATCTTGTTGAACGTGTCGGCCGAGAAGCCGGCGCGGGGGTCTTGATCGATGACGCGCTCGAGATACTCGGCGGTGTCGCGCGTGTACTCGGCGAGGATGCCGGTGACGGCGGCCCGAGCGGCGTTGCCGGTCAGTTCGCGCTTGGCGAGGCGGTCGAGGGTCTTGAAGACCATGCCTTCGACGTTCGGATTGTCGGTGCTCGAGTACTCGCGGGGCTTGTCGAACTTCTTGACGCCGAACGTCGTGTACGGGTCCATCGCGTAGCGCATCAGCTTGCGGCCGTCTGCGTCGAGCTTGGCGAGTGCCGATTGAATGACCTTCTTGGAACCAGCGCCGTTTGCGCTTTCGCATTCTTTCAGAACTTCGACAAACTTCATGAGGTGCTCCGTGAATCGATAGATTGATTATACACAGAACGGAGGAACTGTGTCAAACTATTTTGCGTTTAGTCGCTGTCTTTTTCATGTGCCTCGATGGCACGGTTCCAGCGCTCGAAGTAGTACTTCAGGCGGGCTCGCGACGCGTCGTCATAGAGCGTGTCGCCCGTGAAGATGCACGCGTCGACGCTGTCGAGCGCATTCTCGAGGTACTTCGGGAGGGTCTTCTCGTCGTGTTCGATGGTCATGGTGTGATGAACCTGGAAAGGATGTCGCGGGCGGCCTGCTCGGTCTTGCAGACATCGCGACCGCGAGATGGCAGGTTGCGAATGGCAGTCTGCCACGTGATGAGGATGAACGTCGGGCTGTAGACCTTGATCGCGCCGTCGAGGGTGCGGGCCTTGGCGAACGTGATGGACCAGTAGGTCTTGTTCTTGGCGTCTGTCTCCTTCGAGATGTTGACGCCGTAGGACTCGTTCAGGCCGCCGAAGACGCAGACATCGGCGAGGTTCTGCGCAACTTGCTCTCGAATGGATGGCATTAGGCTGCCTTGCAGACGTTGGCCGAAACCGTCCACAGGCAGCCAGGGCGGAAGCCGCCAATCTGGGCACCCTTGAGCTTGGAGCCGTCGCGCGAGAAGCCGCTGATCGTGATCTTGACGATGCCCTTGGACTTTGCGTCGAAGACGACCGTATCGCCGAGGTTGAACTTGACGGCGGCCTTGATGTTCGCAACGGTGCGAGCACGCTTGATGTTCTCGACGAGCAGCTTGTTCAGCTCGTATTGCTCTTCGAGCGTCAGCTTGGTGGCTTGGGCGAGGATTTCAAAGATTTGCGTGGTGTTCATTTTGATTCCGTTAGATTAGATGGTATGTTGTTATTATACCCAACCTGCGGAATCTGTACACACATCAAGTGTAACTGTTCGAGATGTGGGGCGACGCGAGCGCCCCACATCTCGAGTTTCTAGCTTGCCTTGACAGGAACCTGGAGTGGCTGCCAAGGCAGCGCCGGACATTCACTGGGACAACCGTGAACCCGGGCCAGACATTCGTCCTTGCAGCCCAGCGAGCACGGGCTCGGATCGATCACGGCTTGCATGGCACCGGCTTTCCGGCGTCGTCGAGCTCGTAGATGAAACTCGCGCCGACGCCGAAGTTCTCGATGTTCATGAGCGTCTTGCCCTTGAGGCAGTACGTCGTGTAGTGCCGCAGCTCGCGGATCGAACCTGGGTTTTCCTTGATATCGCGTTTCGCGGCGTTCGTGTACGAGAAGGCGAGAGCGCCAACACTGGCGACGATGGCGAAGAGCACAACGCCGACGACCGCGTTGAGGAAGGTGTTCTTCTTGGAGGTGTCCATTATTTCGTTGCATTCCAGGAGTTGATGAAAAGGGAACCGACATCGAGGCTGACGTAGTCGCTGCCTTGCATGCCGTACTCGGAGTAGCCGATGTCGCGGACGTCGTAGCCGGCACGGGTCAGGTAGTTCTTCAGCTCGCCGAGGAACTTCTTGTCGGTGTAGATGTCGCCATCGACCGAGGTATTCCACGTGGCTTCGTCGAACTGGACCTGCAGTTCACCGTGCGTGACGGTGCGACCCTCGTCTTCGTACGAGTGGGTGCTGAGATGAAGTGCGGTGCACTTGACCTCTTTGGATTGGGTGGACCAGTAGCCCGACCCGTCGGTCGAAAGGATTTCGTCCATCGAGCGGGCTTGCGTGGTCATTTTGCGGTTTCCTTGTTGCAGCCAGCCGCGATTTGCGCGATCTTGACTTGCGATTGGTTGTAACTGTCGAAGCCTAGGTAAGCGCAAAACGCTGAGATCGCGATTGCGCTGCCTAGGAAGAGCCACTTGTCGCCCATGAGGGACGATCAGGAAGCCAGCTTCGACTGGACCTTGGCGAGCAGGGTCTCGAACTTCAGCTTGGACAGCTGCGACTTCTGGCCGGCCTTCAGCTTGACGGCGTGGGCGACCAGCTTGTCCTTGTCGGAGACGGCGCCGGCTTGGACTGCGGCGACCCAGACCGGACCGAACGTGAAGCGCTTGCGGGCGTCGCGTTGCAGGAGGTAGGCGGCGCGGGCCTTGGCGGTTTCGGTCTGCGAAGCTTGGGTGGAAGTGGTTTGGTCCATGATGATCTTTCGAAAAGTTGATGAAAGTTGGTTTGGAAAGTTTCGTTTAGCTGGATTGCTTTACGATAGAGTTATTATAAGCAACCTGGCCAGGATGTACATACGTTTCTCTAAATATTGTGGACTGTTACATTCTAAGAACTTGCGCCGGGAGAGAAAAGCAATGGCAAAAAAGCGGATACCCAACCTGGTTGTCGAACGGGCGGAGGATCAGGGGAACTACTTTTTCCTGAGCGTGCTGGAATTTCGACGGGAAAATTACCTTGTCGTCGTTGACAACATCACTGACGAAGGAATTGGCGCTTACGTTTTGGACTTCGCGCAGCAGGAGGGGCTTGACCCGAAGCAGCTCATCAGTCTCGTGACGGCGTGGTTCTATCGGGCCTCGTACAAGTACCCACTCTCGTTCGAGTTCTCGCGCTTGGGGATCGCGCCCCACACGAACCGCATCTACAAGAACTTCGAGTTAGCTCACGTGACGCGGTTGATTGGGAATGACTTCAAGTTCGACCTGAACGCCATTCCACGAGTGAAACGTCGACGAGTCAGCCTGATCCCAGCTGGTGTTGAGATCAAGCTCAAGAGGTCACAGCCGGTAAAACTCTCGCAGGCGCTTCAAGAGCCAAGCTTCTGACCGCTCGACGAGCTCTGGCGTTCGAGCCTGGACGGTCGTCGTGGCCATCTTTTCCAGAACCATGTCGTCAAGCGTTTGCAGCTTGGCCTTGACCACTTCCAGGTCAGCGAGACCCGACTTGATCGACAGGAGCTCAACTGCGTTTGACCGCGGGAATGTGATTCGACCTGTATCGAGGAGCTCGATCGCTTGCTCGTAAACACGCACCGCGTGAGACAGAGACTTGTAGTCGACTTCGGCTTCAGCCGCGTCGTTAGTTCGTTCACCATACCCGTCGATCAACTTCTGCACCGCCTTGACGAGGTGCTCGAGGTTTGACGTCTCGAGGTAGTTCCGCCCGTTCATGATGAGCGTGCGCTGCGGCCTGTTGTTGTTTATCGACTCGCCGATCGGCAGGCCGGTTTCGAATGCAACCACGTCAAGAACCGTTTTGGTATCGTCCCACCTGGTGTCGAGACGAATCATGTCACGTTGGAAGGCCCCTGACAAGACGCGGTTGAGGGCGGCTCTCACCTTTCGGGCTTCAGTCAGGCGTTCACCGCGCCGGACGTAGTCGAACGTTTGCTTCTTCGCGAAGCCAACCATCGAGTAGACCTCGGCGTTCGTGAACTTCCCAATGAGCTCGTCAACGATTTCGATCATCGCGAGGCTGTCCGCCTCAGGTTCCTGCGCCGCGAGCGCGAAGGCGACCTCGACGGCATAGGTTTGACCAGCGACGAAGTCACGAACGAAGGTCTGGAACGGAATGTACTCGGTCTCGATGCCATTTGCTGGCATCGGAACATCATCAGGGACGCGCTCGCCGTCAGCGTCGTACTTCAGCTTGGAGGTCTTCGCCTGTCGACCGAGCAGTATCGAGTCAAGCTCAGGCAGGTAGATTGCCTTGACGTCGGTATCAGACGTTGGGGTGTCGGTCCCGTACAGCTTTGAGCCGTACGTGAGCTTGAAGAGAACATTGACTTGATCGCGCATGAGCAATTATAACATACCCGTCAGAGTCTGTCTTGTTCAATCAGGTGAAGCTGCAACCAAACCACGTAGCTGTACGCGAGGGCGTGGCTCTTCTTGAAGGTGTAGCCTGTCTCATCCTGTGCGTACAGGAGCCGCCGACCTGCGACCTTGTCTTTCTTGTAGAGCCCGATGAACTGCTTCTTCCCTGGCCGGATGAGGGCCATGATGTCAGCGAGGTCCATGATGGAACGCGGCTTCAGGTCGGAGAGGAGGTCGCCATGCTTCCCGAGCTGGAAGATCTTGATCTGGTTGGACGGTACGAGCAACAGGTTCCAGTCAGGTTCCTTCTCGAGGAGGGCATCGATCTCGGTTCGGGTCTGGAAGTGGGCGTAGACGTGAAGTGGCAGGAAGTCGACCTTCAGGTACCCGAGCTCCTCAGCTTCGCCGTACGTGATCGCCGCCAGCCCTGTCAACGGGTCCTTCGGAATGTTCTGCGGGTAGATGCCGACGTTGTGCGGTACCAGCTTCCCATCACGAACGAGGGAAGCCCGCACCCAGTTCTGAAAGATGCTGAGCGGCTTGAAGGAGGGCGGAATGTCGATGTCGACGTCCATCAGATTCCCCGTTTGTTCTCTTCTTGGATCATGTGAACGATCTGTGGGACCGCTTCACGCCATCTTATCATGATGGTCGGGTCCTCGGTCTCGCAAAGCAGGACGTCAAAGAACCCACGTCGACAGGCATGGAGGTTCAGCATGCACGTGTTGAAGACCCGGGAGTAGAAGCGACGAGTGTCTTCATCGTACCCTTCGAAGAAGGCACGGGTCATAGACCGAGTTCCATTGCAGCTTTCGTGAACTCGGCGAAGAACTTCTGCTCCGCCGCGTTATGCTTGATTCGCATCACCATCGGTCCGATCTGAAGGGCACGTTCCAATCTGTCCTTGTCAACGTCGCTCTGCTTGCTCATCCAGGTTCGAAACGCTGGCGAGGCGACAAGATACCACGAAGAGAGCTTGCGCTTCTGCGCGAGGGCCAGCACCTTCTCGACCCCAAGCCCCTCGAAGACCATCGCCGCACGACTCCCATATTCCTCGTACAGCTCGTACATGTGCTCAACTGATTCAACGAACTGCTCATCAGGTGTCACGACCGCATCGTAGCTTTGAAGGTACAACGCGTAGACGTTGTCACGGGTCCAGAGGGACGGCGGCACCTTGCCGTTCTCAACCATCGTCTTGACGAAGGCGGATGGGTTCGGCATGTTGACTTGCTTGACATGCTCGGCGAACTTGATGAAGCTCGAGTAGTACTCGGACGTTGCGAAGGTCTCGATCGGTGGGACGGTGTGGCGCAGGGCCCGGAACCACTCGCTGTAGTACGCGTAAGCCGCCAGACCTGTCGCGGTTTGGAGCTGCATGAGACGGGTCTTCTCACGGCACTTGTGCTTCATGAACACCCGCTCACTGGCGAAGTCATGGCCGCAGTGCTCGCAAGCCCACCCTTTCTTCGAGGTTGGAACCGTTTCCTCAGAGGCTACGTTTCGCCTTTCGGCTGCTAGCTTTCTCAGTGCTTCCCGATCCATCGTCGACTTCTTTCTTCAAGCGAGCCAGTTCATCTTTCACCCAACCCAGCTTTTCAGCCATCTCAACCACGTCCTCACTGCTCACATTGGCGGCGCTCAACGCGGCCTCTCGGCTCGACATCTCATAGAACTGCTTGATGACCTCAAGCTTCAGCTTCGTCGCACCCTTCGAACCAACAGGTTTAATCCAGGTATAGCGGCGAGAATGACCAGTTGCTGCTGCCGCGAGCAGCTTGAAGAGCAGGGCCTTCTCCTGACCCAGAGAGAAGACATACGGGTTGACGAAGGTATTTATGCGGAGGAGTTGGGCTTGGTCCGACGTCCCAGTCATCCACCGAGTCATCACGAAGGGTGACGCGGCTTTCTTCTCCTCAGGCGAGAGCATGTCATACCAGCGGAGATCACGGGCTGAGAGCCGTTCAAGGCCCTCGAACATGTCAAAGCTCATGCGAAGCGGACAACGTATTCAGTTGGTGTCGTTGTCTCAATTATAGCACGGATCTTGTAGCCGCTGAACTCGATGTAAGGACCCTCAGTCGCGGTGCGGTGAACGGCAAGTTCGGGCACCAGGGTGCCCTCATCAGAGACGTACGGCATCAGCGCCAGCCGAATGTTCTCAGGCAGGTCGAGATAGAGGATCGTGCCGGGTGGCCAAGGAAATTGGTACATTACATGAGTTCCGTGATTTCGATGAAGAGGGCCGCGACCTGCAGTTCACCGTCATAGACGTGCTGGTGTTGGAACTGATACTGCGCGATGAGAACGACCGCCTCATCCTGCTTCTTCAGCTTCTTGACGCGGTGAATGTTGTCGTAGAGGAAGCGATAGACATCAACGAGCTCATCGCGGGAAGCTGATTCACAGACGAGCTTCCGCGCGCCCTTGAGATCACTGGCTTCGAGGAGAGGCAGGAGCTGGAGCTTCCAGTCCTGAGCGGCGCCACCCTTGTCAAGACGAAGCTTCCCACAGATGGAGTTGCTCTCGAGGAGCTGGATGATCTTTCGGAAGTCTGGGTACCCAGCCTCGACGACCTTCTCCATGTCGTCGAGGGTGAACTTCACTCCCTCCAGCTCCAGAATTTCGGCGGCCTTGATCATCACGTCGTCTCGAGCTGGTGCCAGGAACTCAAAGACCTGGAACCGAGACTGAATCGCGGGGGTGATGGCGTTGAGGTAGTTACAGGTCGCGATGAACCGACACGAGTTCGATGAGCTTTCAATCAGGTCGCGAAGCAACTTCTGCGCTTCACCGCCGATGCCGTCGAGCTCCTCCAATCGAACGACCTTGAACTTGCCATGCGGCATGGTCATCGAGAAGTTCTTGACCTTGTCCCGAAGACCATCGATCTTCTCGTCAGAGCAATTGATCTTCAGGACGTCAAGCCGATCAACCTCAAGCGATTTGATGAGGGCGTTCGACATCGACGTCTTGCCGGTGCCTGGCCCGCCATACAGCAGCAGGTTTGGAATCTCCCCCTCTTCAACAAACTTGTCGAACTTCTGCCGGTCCCGATCATTGGTGACGATGACGTCCTTGACCCGGTTCGGACGATGTTGATCTACCCAGAGTTTCTTCATGCTGTCCTTCAGTGCACGCACCTACTCATTGTATCACTCGCCGCGCTACTTACTTTCAGGGAAATTTGTTGTTGCAGGACGGAAACCTTGACGACTCTGGCCATCCACCACCGTCATCGCGTCAGGCACGATGTGGCTCAGGGAAGATGTAACAGGAACGGTTGGGTTCTGCTCATCATGGATCGGCTCAACCTGCTCTGGCTCCTCGACAACGATTGGACTCAGGACACCAGTTCCTTCAGGCCGAGGGGTTGGTGTCAGCTCCTCGTAGATCGGCTTGTACCCCTCAGTCACCGGGAACTCGAGGCCGACTGGTGGAAACGCCATCAGCTCGGGTGAGAGCTGCGGCCGAATGATCTCACCATCAGGCGCTACGTAAACTGAGTTCACGTTGTCATCCTCATCAGGAATGAAATGACCGTTCACGTTCGGTGCCGGCGGCAGTCGATTGGCGCGAACCTCTTCCTTCACGACCACCAGGGCCTTCTCCTCTTTGCGCCTCGCCCAGAGGAAGTTGCCGGCGATGATCAAGAAGATCGCGAGCGGGTCGAAGACGAAGATGATCAGCAGGATGACCCACTTCACCGCCTGCTCGACCGTGATGTCGAACGCCTTCGCGACATAGAGGATCGGTCCAGCCTTCGCCTCTGTCCCGATCTGTTTGACCTGCAGCTGAGGCAGCTGCTTGTCGATGTCCTGAATTTGCTGGTCGAGTCGGTTCTGTTCGGCCTTGAATCCGTTGATCAGCCGCAGCCGCTGGTTGACGGTCGTTTTCTCGGGTAACGCCGCGATCTGGTCATCGATCTGTTTCTTGCGGGTCTGATACTTCGCCTGCTGTTCCTTGAGAACGCTGACCTGCAGCGCCCCTTCCTGTGTGCCGATGATCGCTTGTTGAAACTGACCACTGAGATAACCGGCGGCTCCTGACGAAGTGATGATCATCGTGACCGCGGCGGCGACCAACGCATATCCTTTCATCAGCTTTGACAGGGTTTTCCAGTGCGTGTAGAGCAGCGAGACGACGACGATCTTCCCCACGTCCAACGAGATCGCGAGGGCAATGATGATTGGATTAGCTCCGAAGAGAGCTGAGATACCAATCACAGAGACCAGCGATCCAAGACCCTCAATGAAGAGGGCGGCGAAGAACGTGAGGAGGATGAAGAACATCAGCTGGAGATGGCGAGCGAGACGTACACGAAGGCGTGCTTGTCAAGAATTTCCTGAGTGACCGTGACCGTCGCGAAACCGCGGCTGTAGGTTTCAGGTTCAGACGATGAGACATGAATCACATCACCGACCTTGTGCTTCAGCATGTCGAGATAAGGAATGGTCGCCGCATACGGGTGAAGGAAGTGCTCCTTGCAGGCGTCGTCAAGCTTGAGATGAAAGGCCTCCAGTTTGTTGAAGTCCTTGAAGTAGACCTTCGCCCGACCGATCACCGCCGTCTTGTAGGCTGGCAGGTCATCGGGCGGTGGTGGATCGAGCATGTCGATCGCATCAGCCGACATACCTTGAAGGTGCTGCTGGAGGCTGAATTGCTTTCCTTTCAGGACAACCATCTGTGGGCCGTCCATCGTCTCACCGAGACGGAGACCTGGATTGGCATCGAGGTACCGGCCGACGAGATCGCCTAGCAGGTTCTGAGAGGTGAGGGCAGAGTGCTTTGTGTAATCCATTTCAGAACTCCGTCGTCAGGATGACATCTGGATCGTTGGTCACGAAGATGACCTTCGTGTCATCCGTCTTCCACATCTTGACATCGTCAACCTCGGTACCGAACGACCACATCAGAGCTTCGATCAGAATGAAGTCGCCTACCTGCACCTCGGTGTCTGGCCCAACGGAGAGCACCTCACCCCATCGTGGGTTCTTCTGGCTCGAGTCCAGGGTTGGGATGATGATCCCGCCTGGGGTCTTGCGGTCCGTGAACTTGCCTTTGGCACCACCCGTCTCATCGAGGAAACGGAACATGATGTTGTTACGAAGGGGTTTGATTGTCATAAATTGCTCCAAACGAAAGCGCGAGGGCCTTCATCTTTAGGTTGTTGATGATCTGTTTATCTTCTTCTGGTAGCAGCGCGAACAGGTCAGGAGAGATGTAGGTCTCGTAGACCGGAATCGGCTCTCCACGACGAGCTCGGATGCAGGGGCAATTTCCAGGCGGCCCCATACAGGCGCAGGCTGACATCACTTACGAACGAGTTGCTTGGCTTTTTCGGACTTTCCAGCGGCTTCGTTCGAGATGGCGAGGAAGTCAACGTCTGGAACGACGTCGGTCTTGACCCCGTCCTTCACATCGATGGCTTGCTTTCGTTGCTCAACTGCCTTTGGAATTGGAGCTGACGCCAACTGCTGCTTGATGGCGAGGAGCTCGAAGTCGACCAGCTCACCACGGGCGCTTCTAACAAGATTTCCCATTGGGTTTGTCTCCGGGGATAGGACTTTGCATAAATATGCAGTCCTATTTATACTGCCCCGCCCAGCTACGCGTGGTAGAACTCTTCCATCGGCACGTCCATCTTGATGCAATCAACGACGTGGAGACCTAGAATGAAGAGGATGTAGGAAGCGCAGGACGATCCCCGCCCAACACCCCACACAATGTTACGCCGCCGGAATTCATCTAAGATGAAGATGATCGTCCGCATGAACTCCGTCATGCCGCGGAGGGCGACCTCGTTCAGCTCAACCGCAAGACGGTCAAGGGCCCTCTCTCGCTGATCAATCGAATAGTCACGAGGGCAGCGCGCCTCGAACTGTCCTGCGATGTAGGATTCGAGATCAAGCGATAGGTAGCGTGGTGGCAGCTGCCATTCCATTGGGAGTTCAATGGTTTCTGGTTCGACAAGCTTGATCTGCTCGGTTGGCCCGGATTCATCGTTGAAGGACGTGACATCATGCGTGTAGCCCGTTACGCGGATCTTGTCCGGTGGAATACCGAGGAGCAGGAATCGGGCGAGATCGTCAGGATCGATCTCGGAAACGCCGTCAAAACGAAGATTGCGGTTCGACAGGCCGGTTCTTTGTTCCTTCATACCGGATCCTCATGCAGACGTTCTGCCCGAACACCTCGGCCCGGGAATGGATCGGTGACATTCGCTCCCAGTACACACCATCCACCCAAAAGATGGCATGCGTCTTGTTGAACTTGCTGGACAGGACCGTCGGTTCTGACAGGTCGAGGACGATTTTCTTGTCTTTGAGGATGAGCGGCATGCTTCATTATATCACACCCGCATCTTTCCGGGCCTGATGTTCTTGAGCTTCTTTCTGATCACCCCATTTGCCGGCGTCCTCATACATGTGGTACATTCCGTGCCGAGACTTGTACCACGTGTGGCCGAGATCGAACGCCCACAGCTCGTACGCGGAGAGGAGGTCCTCGACCCACGTACAGAGAGCCTGCACGTAACTGACCACAATGACGAGCGGAATGCAGATCACCTGGGAGGCCCAGAAGAGGACGCGCTTCGCCTTCACAGTTGCTCGCAGTGGACGCCAAGCTTCTCGAGCATCTCAACTCCTTCGGGCAGGCGATAGTGGTGGCGGAAGACGACCCGATCGATCTTCGCTTGCTTGATCAGCTTCGCGCATTCCGGGCACGGGGAGTACGTCACGTAGAGGGTGCCACCTTCGGCTCCCGTCCCACCGTTCTGGGCGATCTTCAGGATCGCGTTCGCCTCGGCATGAAGGACCATCTGCTTCGTGCGAACGATCATGTCAGGCGGGCCACCAGCACCGAGACCGTCAATGCCGTCATAGTTGACAGGGTAGACGTACTCCTCGCAGACCTCGTCATGCTCACAGACCCCCGCGGGCATCCCGTTGTATCCGTCAGAGATGATCTGCCGGTCCTTGACGATGAGCGCACCGACCTGAAGCCGGTTGGCTTTGCTCCTACGAGCCCAGACCTCGGCCATCTGCATGTACGCTTCGTCGAGCTCGATCCTATTCGGGTTGATTTTCAGTTCCATGTGATGATTGTATCACAGGCGACTGTCTCGGCCAAAATCAGAGGGGTTGTCCGCCTTGTGTTTCGTGATCGCAATGGCGAGGGTGGCGATCGACGCGATGATGAGCATGATCAGCTTCTTGGCCCGGCCCTTCTCATCCTTCGACGGTTTGGGAAAGCTGTCCATCAGCTCTTCGACCTCGTCAATGCTCATTAACTTCCCGTTCTGCTGGCGCGGCCAGTGGTACAGGATGACGAGAGTAAGGGCCAGAATGGCCATCACGATCACGAAGGTGAGGGCCTGCCAGCTCATGGGCGGGTTCTCCGAAGCTGGTGGTACAGCTGGATGGAAAGGAACAGGAGAGTGATCGACACGATGGCGACCGCGTAGCAGAGGAACGCGAGCCCGTAGGACATCTCAGCCGGCTTGAACCACTTGGCACAGATGGCCGCGGCGCCGACCGCGAGAAGGGCATTGAGAATGAAACGGAACAGGACGTTGTAACTCATGCGTTGAGGTCCTTCACGAGATGACGGTTGGCGAGCCATTCAGCGACGGTTGGAAAATACGTGCCTTGTTCCTCGTCGATCCGTTTCGCCGAGTAAAGGATCGTTACCGTCCGATGGCCGTCACCTTGGTTGTAGCACGCGACCGTGTCGTCCTTCAGCGTAACGAAGGCATTGACCTGGTCAAGGAGGTGATCAGGAATCTGGGCTAGCACCTCGTTGATCGACGGCTTGAAGAGCGCGATGTAGCCGCACGTGTGGTACGTCTCGATGCGGGCAACCTCGCGGTATTCAACCGCGTAGCCGAGTCCCTGCGGGTCCCACGTGAACGCGACGTTCTTCAGATCCGGCACGACCATGTAGAAGAGGGCCTTGTCGTCACCGTGATAGCACGGCCGGATCAGCTTCGCGCGTCGTTGCAGCTCGTCGTCGTCCAGGTAGTTGATCTTGGGGCAGTGCCCGTCCAGCCACAGAACGCTCATGACACACCTCGAAAAATGACGTCGATGATCGCGACGACTGCGACGACGATGGTGATGGCGGCAATCACGCGGATGAACCATGTGAAACGGGGATTGGTGCCGACCAGGAGGATCAGCATCTGCACGATGACGTACAGCGCGAGAAAGACGATCGCATCAGCCAGCATTTTCTTCCTTCAGAACGGTGGTGATGACCTGCACGTTGTCTAGAACGTCTACCTCGGTCACCGTGAGCGCCACGTTGGCGCTACCAAGGTAGATCGTGGAACCGACCTCGACCGGCTTCGCGTCACCGTACGAGTCGACGAGGTGACCGTTGAGGTAGACAATCGTCTTCATCCTTCGGTGCCGGTCTTGATATCGACGGTGGAAACGGCGCCGGTCTTCTTGTCGATGACCTTGATATCGAAGACGGCCGGTTGAGTCGAGACGCCGAAGTCGGGGCGAACCACGTTGGTCGCCCGGTTCGGGCTGCGGCGTTCGACGAACATGGTGGCGACCTGTGCTTGGTCTTCGTTCGTGCGCTCGATGAAGTGGTTAGCACGTTGAATGCCCTTGACCACGATGCGGGCACCCACGACGACGAGGATGGAGGTGAGGGCGATGTCGGGGAAGTTCATGTCATTCCAGGGGTTGGGGAGGGGGCTTAGAAACTGTAGTTTGCGTGAGCGATGCGGGCCTTGACCTGCCAACCGGCGTTGGCATTTTCCTTCAAGCACGCGCGGAGGGTGGCGTTCGCGTCCTTCAGAACGAGACCTTCGTCCTCGTCCTTCAGGTTGTCAAAGAGGGTAACGAACCCCGATCGGAACGACATCGCCAGCGTCACCCTGGTGTCGATGCGGTACTGATCGTCCTCCGGCTTGCCCGCGAACTTCGCCTTCATGTGGTCGATGCGCGAGGCGAAGGTCGTGCCGGTGAGGTGCTGCCCGTCGCGGACGAGCTGGTCGAAGATGTAGAGCTCGTCCTTCGGACCGTCCGTCACCTTGCTGTGGAGCAGCTCGGCGGCGTAGACGTTCCAGTTCTTGGAACCCGAGAAGAACTTGAAGTGGTCTGCCTTCGGCGTCCACAGCTTGTGGTTGGAGTCGGGACCGTGGCGCATCTTGAAGATGACCTCGTTCCCGCGAGCGAAGATCAGGGTGCAGGTGCCGTTCTTCTTTTTCTGAGCGACGTACCCGCGCTGTTGGTAGAAGCCAAGCATCGTTCTTGCGATCTTCTGCGTTGGCCTTGGAACCCAAAGATACTGATATTCGTTGTAGTCCATAACCTGATTATAAGTCAGGTTCCTTGGGAAGTAAACGAATTTGTATGTCCGATTTGCGCCAGTGATCCGGCTTGAAGAAAATGCAGAACGAGATGGCGGTGATGTTCTTGCCGTCGTTCACCATCAGGAAGGACTCGTCGCCAACCATCATTGACACGAACTTGTCAACTGGCTTGGTGGTCATTGACTTGACGCACCGTACGAGGTTGATGAACGTGTTCTCGTTCGGGGCTCGAACGTTGATTCTCTCCAGGAAATGTGCACTCAGGCAAAATTTGAAACCTGCAGCTTTGGCGATCTTGTCGGCCTCGTGCAGGGCGGTCTGACGGACCCGCGCGATTATGGCGGGCGGTGTCTGGGGCATGACATTCCTTTCAATCTGAGGGGGATGGAGATGGAGCTGGGTCTGGTGAAGGAGCTGGTTCTGGCGCTGGGCTTGGCTCTGGACTCGGTGTCGGGCTTGGCGGCGCAGGGCTCGGTTCTGGTGCGGCATACTCTAGCGGAGGCGGGGTGGCGGCAACTGGTGTTGCGTCGGCGTCAACCCACGCAACGTCCTTCTCGGACGGCGTCGGGGTTTCCACGTAGTAGTTGTCGGTCCCTAGAAACGTTGGTGTCAGCGTTTCGCCAACGACGTACGTGGTGCTCGAGTAATCGTCCGGAACTCGAGTGGGCTGCGGGGCCGGTGATGGCAGTGGCCGAGGTGGGACGTGTCGTTGATCGCCGAACCGCTGGCGCAGTGGCACGTACTTGCTGGCACCTGGTGGTCGCGATGGCTGTGGCGCTGGTGGAATGACGGATGCCGAACTTGGCGTTGTTTTCTCCATCAACTTCTTGAGGGCGGTGTTCAGGCGGTTCAGCTCACTGTCCTGCGGGAAGTTGACCCGCTGGCCCGCGAGGCCCGCGACTCTCGCCTTGACATCCATCATGATGAGCTCGAGGGAGCTGTGATCCGTTGGCGATTGCTTGAAGAAGAACGCCTTGATCCCTGTCACATGGTGCGTGTCAGCCTTCTGGAAGAGCGCCTCAACGTTCCCATCCACAAGGTTGCGAGTTCGAAGCGCGTTGAACGTTGCACCGTCGAGGTTGGGAACGAGGTTGTCCACGTACCGCGTGATCGCGTGAGCCTTCTCAGCCTTGAGGTTGGAGAGCTGACGGTGTAGCTCGATGAACTTACCTGTCGTATCGATCATTGGTGCTCCTTTGGATCATTCTAATACGAAAACCGCCGGGAGTACACATGAAAAAGGGCGCCATGTAGACGCCCTTTTGATTGAAGAAGCTCGGCTTACTTGCCGACTTCCTTGTGCTTCATCGTGTCGGTCTTGGTGACCTTGGACTTCTTCATCATCGGCGCTGACGCCGATGATGCTGGCATGGCCGGCATGGAGGCCGACGGGCCTGGACCGGTCGTTGGCTTGGCAACGGGTGCCGAGGCAGCAGCTGCGAAGGAACCAGCCGAGAAGGCGAGAAGCGTGAGTGCGACGAAATGTTTCATGGGAGTCTCCTAGTGCTCGAGGGAGCGGGATATTTATCAGGGGGCAGGACCATTGTAAGCTAAAGGTCCTGCTTCTGTCCTACTTCGTTCAGGTCGCTCGCCGAATCGCGACCTTGACGGCCGCGGCCAGGTCGTCAGCTGCATCCAACTCTTTCAGAGTGTCGATCGGCATGAGCGCGAGGGTCTCCGCGACGCGGCTCTCCTTGGTGCGGTGCTGGATGACCAGATCCAAGGCAAGCCGAGCGGTCCCGAGAAAGCTGTCCAGCTCCCATGGTTCGCACTTGATGCCGACGCTTTCGTCGCTGTCGTAGTCAGCATTGCCGACGTGGCGTGGGACGTGGAGGCGCAGGCACACGTCGTCCATCTTGAGGGACGCGTAGACACCAAGCGAGTTCAGCTTGGTGACGAGGCGCAACGCCTCGACGGCGCACTCGTGGTAGGTTAGAGGTTTCTCTTCTTGTTCTTCCATGCCGTCCCTTATCGTGTGATAGTGATCGTGAAGGTGAGGCCGCCGTCCATGGACTGGGGCGCTGTCACTTCGAAGCCCAGCATCGTGAAGATGTCCGCTTGCTCATACGCCCGGTAGGCGTCGTCGAAAGACATGTCCGTGGAATCGTTCACGTATTGCAGGCACGAAGCGGTCATTTCGATGTTCATGAGGTTCTCCAGTTGATAGAAGATTATACATCAACCTGGAACCCCATACACCATTTTCAAGGTCTGTTACACATCTCCTTTGTTTACCAGGCGGCGCCGAAGTAGAACTCGGCACCATACTTTCGGCTCCGAATTCCCGTGACCAGGAAACCGGCGTTCTTCAGCTTCGTGTGGATCGCCATCGCGACGAGCTTCGACTCGTGAACCAGCTCGACGACGCATTCGCCGCGATCGGCCGCTGCCTCGATCAGCCGTTCGTGCTTGGGGCGGAGGGCACGTGATCGGACGGACTCGACGTCGAACACGTCATTGACCAGGAACGAGCGGCCAGTTTGCTTGGGCGCGGAGGAAGTACTCCCATCCGTTGAGGACACCGTATCGGCAGAATCCTGCACCGAGGAGCATACGTCGAGACTTGTCATTTCCACTCCTGCATTTTGCCTTCACCGGTGCTTGCGCCACGATGAGGTCTGAAACTGCCTTCAACACGAGCTGCATAATGCCGTAACCACGGAACTCATCGCCCAACCAGTAACCGAGGGTCACGAACCCGTCCTGATCCGGGGTCCATGTCTCGATGATGCCAGCAATCTTCTCGTTCACGAAGATCACGTTCCGCTTTCCTCGCGGAGTCGCGATATACTCCTTCGTCGACTCGAGGCTGGCGGACTCCGCCCAAACGAGGTTGAGGAGGTGCGGTCTCGATTTCTCGATGACCGCGAAGAGCTCCTCCGCGTGTCGTTTCTCGAGAGATTCCGTGTGGATTCTCGAGGTAATCTTCATGCGACTTCGACTTCGTCGCTGGCCGCGCCCATGTAGCTGGCGACGTTCATGTTCAGCATCGAGATGTCGTAGTCGGCGGTCAGAGCCGGCTTGAGGGCCATCGTCGTGCAGATGCGGAGAGCGGCCGGGCGGTGAGCTGCTTGGTCGCCGGAGAGCTTGAACGCGGCGTCGAGGAGAGCGTCATCGACGACCAGCTTCGAGCGTTCTTCTTGGACGACGATGAAGTCGTCGGGAATGATCTTCGCGAGGGCCTTGGAGACCTTGGCCATCAGAGCCTCGTCCGTTGCGTAGATCGGGTTGATGCCGTAGAGCTGCTGCGTGACGATCTGCTTGAACGGCTTGAGGCCGACCGATTCGAGCGCCGCGGCTTCGTCTTCGGAGAGCGCCGAGTTCGTGCCGCGCTTGCGCATTTCGACGGAGCAGGTTGCGTTGCCTTCGACACCCTTGAACGATTCCGGCCGAACCGAACCGGCCATTTCGAGGAACTGCGCGAAACCGGCTTCCTTGATCTCGGCCTCGAGAGTGCCGGCCATCGCCGCGATGGACTTCATGTACGCGTGCAGTTCGGCCAGACGCTCGATGTCCTTCATCTCAATCTGTGCCTTGGTCTTCTTGGCAGCTGCGGTCTTAGCGACGGGGATTGCCTTGGCTTTTTGCAGGATGTTCATGAAGTTTCCTTGATTAGTAGATGGTATGAAAGTATTATAAGTCGACCTGCGTTTTTGTACACAGGTCAAGTGTAACAGTTTCAGGCGTTGGAACTCACGACGCTGTAGTTCTTGCCGACGAACTTCATCGCGAACTCGTCGTGCAGTTGGTAGGCGGTCTCGATTCGCGTGACCGACCGTTGGATACGACGAACGAGCTTCGGCCCGCGGCAGAGCTGGAGCTCAACGATGTAGACCGGAAACTGCGGGTGGTCCCGAAACATTGAGAAGATCCGAACGTCGCGACCGGCTTTGTTCAGGCGGGTGTATGAGTAGGAGTGCATGTTGAAATTATAACCTGCATTTCAGCACCTGTACATAGAAGATGGTAGATATTCACGTCGTGCCAGTGCCTGGCTTTGAAACCAATCTAGCGGAAATGCTTGAAGCGCTGCGGCACCCGCTTGTCACCGTCCACGTGGCTGAGTACATGACTGGAGATATCCTTGAGGCCCGCCTCCGTGGGTTCTCGCACGGCATCCACCCCTTCGTGAGCTGGGTGGATGGAGACGACGAGGTTCTAGCGATCGATTGGGTCCCTCGCGCCCTTCAGCTCCTTGAGGATCCAACCATTTCCGCGGTCTACCCGAGGTGGAAGGCGTCCGGCATTGACGTGGGATCAGAAACACCGATCAAAGACTGGCACCCTGACAGCCATCGGTGGTTCAACAAGATGCCGCTTGCCCATCACCTCACGATCATGCGCAGATCTCAGGTGATCCCGCTCCTTGAGGAAGCGAAGGCGAACTGTGGGCCCCTGATAAAATCAACCGAAAGGTTCTTGATGTCAGGGTTGGTCCGTGGTGGCCGGCTCGTGGCGCTGCCCGACCTCGCGTACCACTGGAAGTTGCGGCCAGGTTCAGGCCGCACCGTTCAAGATTCCCCTGAGGCCATCGCGTGGTTGAGACAGCGATGGGCTGAGGACTACCGGGTTGCGCAGCGGTTAGCTGGCTGATTTAGACTCGAGCTCGGTCAGCCGGGCTTCCATCCTGTCGGCCCGACGACGCTGGAAAGCCGCTTCGAAGGCGATCACCCACGAGTAGCGCAGCGAGCGCAGAACGACTGGCTGGCCATTCTCATCCAGCACCGGTTCCTCTTCGTCGTAGAACTGCTCTTGATCTTCCTCAACGGTGTAGGCGAAGGTGGCTTGCACGGTTGGCCGTGAACGTTCCATGACAGGCGTGCCGTCCTCATTGAACAGCAGCCCCTCAGCGGTCTTGGTCACTCGCTCAGTGGTCTCCGATTTCCGAAGGATCACGGAACCATCAGGTTGCACCTCAGGCGTCTCAACGACCGTGACCCGGTTTTCCATCACCGGCCCACGCACTATCCGTGACTTCTGAACGGTCTTCATCTTTGGATCAGCGCACCATACCGCGTAGCGCGACACGTCCAGCCCATGACGAGCGAAGGCGTCTTCCCAGTCTTGAGCGATCGTGCCGCTGTGGAGGCGGGCGTTCTCAGCGCCCTTCTCTTCGACTGACGCGAGCAGCTGGTAGACACCGTGCTGGACCTCGCCGTACGCATCCAGTTCCGCGTCCGTGAAGTCTCGACGTGGTGTCTTGAGCGCTTGGTCTGAGCCAACGGTTGCCGCAACCGCGAAGTACGCGTTGGCGTATCGAAAGCTTGCTTTCCCCAACGTCAAGAGATTGTCTGTGTTCGGAACCGGGCTGCCGTCGGTGTAGAGGTTCAGACCACCCGCTTGGAAGGTGCCGTCTGGATTGATGACTCGGAACAGGTGACCGCCTGAACCACCACCACGCAGGTTCATAAACTCTGTCGCGCCGCTACCAGGTGTGATGGTGTTCCAAGTTGACAGCGCACCACCGAAGTTGGCAGCCGGGAGGGTGCCACCAACAATTATCTGGGAACGGTTTGACGCGTTGCCGAGATAATCGACGGTCCAGTTCTGACCTTCGACCTGCTTGCCGTAGGTCAGGCCACTGATTCGAATCGCGCGGTCCCAATTTCCAAAGATCCATGCTCCCCATGAATTGGTGTTCGGGGTTGCACCTGACTGCGCGAGCGTCATTCCTTGCTGGCTGAGAGCGCCTGCGGCGCCAAGATTGTACATCGACCATTCAGCGAAGGTCTGCTGCTTTACCTGGCTGTTCGGGAACGTGGACGGGTTGTAGAACATCAGCAGGTTATTGCCGAAGTAATTTGTCGCCGCACCAATGAACACCTTGGCCGTTGTGAATGCCGACCCCGTCGTCTGATCTGTCAGGAACGGTCCGCTGTTTGATGGCACCTGGTTTGAGGTGACGACGCCGCTCCCTGGTCGATGCCAGCAGCTCCCATCCGAGCCACCAAGCAGGTTGATGCGAGTGGCCGTCCATGACGTAATCACACCAGCGTACTGCGTGCTGGTGTTGCTCATGACGTACTGGACCCGCTCAAGCAGATTGAGCTGGGCCCCAGTGAGCGGTGTTGAGAGCGTGATGCCGGTGGCATCGAACGTGCCAGTCAGCGTCAACACCGGCGCCAAGCAATCGTTCTGCGTGTAATCAAGAACGCTGTCCAGGAACGGGTAGTTCGCGATGGTAGCTGGATCTTCAATGCCGCTGTTGATGCCTTCTCGTGACGAGCTGACTGGCAGGGCCGTGTTGATGGCTGACCGAACGGCACCCTTGCCGTATGGCCCAGTGTTCCGCTTGCGTGTGTAGTTTGCGACACCTTCCATTTTCCAGCCGGTGGCCGAGACAAACGGGTCGGCCACATCACCGAAGGTGTAGGCGCCGGAGACCGTTGACAGCGCGCTGGTTGCCCGAGAGATCGTGTCACCAGTTTTCGGCAGCGCGTTAGGATCAAGCGCGAGGGACGGTGCTTCAAGCCAGACGGTGCCGTTCGAGATGAACGTGATCGCCATGCCTGCGTAGGTCGTCCGTGGTCCGTTCACGAAAAGTCGACCCTCGCCTGTCCCGCTGGTCATGACGAGCGCGACGGCAAAGACAAGCGTCACCTTTCGGCCTGGATAACCAAAGGACATGGTGCTGAAGTCCGTGCCGACAATTTCGAACCGATCGCCGTTGTGTGGCAAGACGAGCGTGTTGCTGCCAGCCGTGACCCGCTTAAGGGCCATTCCGCCAGTGGCGACCTTGCTTTGACCGTAGTTTCCGTAGTCGATGTTCGGACCGATGTAACAATCAGAGTTCGCACCTGAATCAAAGCGGAATGGGGTCGTCGTGATCTGGCTGAACCGGAAGTTGTCGATTGAGAAGCTGGCGGTCCCACCAGCAACGGTCCCCGCACCAACGCCGATGCCGTAAGGCGCCAGCGAGATGCCACCACCTGAGATCTTGACTGCACCGCTCTCAACAACGATTGCTTGGTTCTCGGTCGTCGAGACGTGAGTGTCAGTCACCCAGTGGACGCTGTAGATGCCGAACTGCGACGTGTTGAAATAGAGGCCGGTGGACTGTGAAGACAGGTTGCAGGAAACGATGTGGCACCGAAGCGAGGTGCCAGTGACCGCGATACCAATGCAAGCCGAGTTGTACGGTGACGTGGTGCCGTCGATGTCGCACATGACGATCCGGGCTTCATTCGAATCCTGGATGATGATGCCGCGGTTGTAGCCGAACGTGAAGCAGTTGATCAGGTGAGGCCAGTCGGTCAACTCAAACTTGATGCCGAAACCGGACCGCTGCAGGGCGGTCCCAGTGCCGTTGACACCAAGGAACGGCCAGCAGTGAACGGTGTCGAGGTACGGCACGTCATAGCAGTTCTTGATGTGGACGCAGTTGCGGCAATCGAAGTAAACGTCCTTCAGCTTGACGCGCTGGCACTGGTCTGCAAAGAAGCCAAGGTCAAAGCCAAGGACCATCGAGTTGGTGACGAAGCAGTCATCGCCTTGGCCGAGGAACGCCTGACCAGTGAACGCGCTGTCACTTGGGACGGTTGAGACCAGACCAGTTGGGTAGATCAGGCAGCCATCAACACCAGCGCCACCCTTCAGGATGATGCGGGCGTTGACGCCGAGTTCGATGCTCGTGACCAGTGTGTAGTCGTGTTCGACGTTGTTCTTCGGCGAACCGACCTTCGAGAAGACGCCCTTCAGCGTGCAGTTCGCCGGGATCGTCAGGTCTGAGCTGATGTTGTAGTGCTTGCCTGCCTTCAGGTAGACCGTGCCGCCAGTGGCACCAAGGGAATTGAGTGCATCTTGGAGGGCCTGCGTGTCATTCGATCGGTCGCCCTTCGCACCGAAGTCAAAGACGTTGACGAAGTCCTTGATCTTGTCGCGGATGTTACGGTTGACGGCACCTGAACCATCCTGTCGAGTGACGCTTGAGACCTCAACGACCGACTCGGCGCCATCGTCCTTCTTGAGGTACAACCGACCGTCGTACGTGTTCATCGCCAACTCACCGAGCTGGAGATCAAATGTGGTCGGAACCTTACCTGGGGAGCTTGAGCGCTTGATCTTTATGGTCATGATGCAATCCTATAGGAGCCGGACATGATGATTCGGGTACCATTCCCTCCAGGATATTGGTTGTTGTAGGTTACTATGCTAAGAACAGATCCAGCGATGGAGCCGCTAAGGATCACCCCAGAGTTGCTTACTTCACGTCCTGTAGAAAAATAGGAACCTCCGGGGAAGGCAGCAATTGGGAGACCAATCTCTAGGCTTCCTGCCGCAGTGCCATTCGTAGTGATGCTCAGATCCAGTTTGAAGGTCAATTCGTCACCAAGGATTCGGTACTCAAATGTCGACGAAGACGTTGTGACCGTGCCTATCTGCGCATTTACTGGCGGAGTGAATGGGGCGGGATTGTAGTCCCAGACTCGGGCATAGACCAAAGAATTGATGAGAGGCGCGCCATTTCCACCATTGTAGAGAATCTTGCCTTCGACATTGACCTTGCCGCCATTTGAACCGGCAATCATCTCGCTGCCGTTGTTCGCGACGTTCCAATTATCAACCACCAATCCATTGACCTGCATCAAGCTGTTCGCACCATTGTTGACGATGGCCCGATATCGGGTCTGAGAGACCCGAAGATTATGAAAGACGAACTGGGCATTCGGTGCCGAACTGTAGATTCCATTGTCGGAGTTGGTGCCAGTTGGATCTGCCCCGTAGATATAGACGTTTGTGAATTGGCCGGTCGCGTTGTTCGCATCTGGTGTCAAAACAATGCCGTTACCACCGATCCCATCCAGCCCCATGTTTGTGACTTGGGCTCTGGACAGGCTGCCATTGGAGTTGCCACCAATTCGCCAACCAATGTTCGCAAAGATCGAGAAGAAATTGTGAATAAACGGGTTATCAAAGCGATTGCTATCAAGGGCAATCAAATTGGCGCGGGTGTAGGCGTTGACGTTTGCATCATCTTTCCAGAACGGCCAGAAGTGAATGTTCTCAAGGCGGCATGAATCGTACGTCGTGCCAATTGCAATGCCTGCCTTCATCGGCTGGCCACGAAGACCATCAATCGTCAGGCGACCACCGTTTCCGTTGTCATGAAGAAGCCCCTTCGATGGGTTCAATAGCATCAGGTCGTTGATGATGACATCGCAGTTCAGGACAACCAGGTCCCAGTCAAAGTTGCCCGCCACCCAGCCAGTAGTCGGTGCCGGCTGTGGGCGAATCGTGCCGAAGTTCTTCAAGAGAATACCAGATGTAACATCAAGCTGATCGCTGCCTTTGCATTGAATCCCCTGAGTAGCATGATCGAAGTAGAACCAGGAGCCACGGATACCGCGTTCAACGCGGTCGTACGGAGTCGTGCCTGCTCCCTGAATTGTCATGCCTGACCGGACAATCAATGTGCTCGTTGTTCTAATTGAAATGTTCTCGAAGACGAGGGTACCATGGACAGAAGCGGCCCAATCAAGGGCTTTCTGTGCGGCGTATGTGTCATCTACCACCCCATTCCCGATAACGCCAAAGTCCCTGAAGGTTCTCTGCAGTGTGAGGTTGTAGCCAGCGCAGCTGAGGATCTCCTTTGAACCGGTGCCGTTGTCTGAGATGCCGATGCCGGTTGTCCCAGCAACGTTGGCACCAATGATCGAGTAATTGGTTGATGCACCAGCGGCGATCGTGATGCCGTGTTCCTGCTGTGTGGTGCCGGTGCTGTAGAGGATTGGGCCACCAAAGATGCCGCCAATCACCGAGAAGTCGGTGCAGCCAGAATCAAAGTAGATGCCGCTATAGCCGGCATTTCCAACGCCATTCTCACGGGCATCGAAGTTGACGAACGTAACTCGCTTCGTGAGCGGTGAGACCGCGACCCCGTGCTTGCGGCTGCTGATCGAGTTACCACCAGTGAAACGTAGACCATCGGTCGTCGCAAGGAACAGGTTCGATTCCTGGCTGTTCGAGAACCAGCACGCCGTGAAGTCAGAGTCGTAGCAGTGATTGAGGAACGTACCGTTCTTCGAGGTGTCGAAGTAGACGTTCGTGAAGCGATTGGCTGATGGCCGAAGTCGAGTCGTGCTGACGCCGTTGACGTTCGGTGCATCGACCGTCATGCTGTACAGGCCGTTGACGATGTCACCATCGGTTGCGATGAACGCCTCGACCGTGCCGTAAAGCCGAATGCCACCAAGCGCCCCATTTGTATCGTTCAGCGCGTCGAAGACGAAGTGCTGCATGTGAATGTCAAGCGCGTCCTCCGCTTGAATCGCCGCGCTCGCGTATCCACGAATGTTGATCCGCCGAATGTCAATCGCAACGGTCTTGTAACACGAGATTCCAACGAAAGATGATGGGATCCAAACATCTTCGATGGAGCTGAAGCCGCTGCCTTCATCGAACTGAATCGCGGTGGCACCGGGAATTGGTGGGAGCGCGTATTCGATTGACAGGCCCCGAATCTCAACCATCTTCTTTGTGATGTAGATGGTCTGGATGTTGTTCGAGAACATCACCAAGCTACATGCGAGCTTGTTCGCGCCAATCAGAGAGACATTTTCACGATTGACGAACAGGGTGTTGGTGAGTTTGTATCGGCCCGCTGGGAAGAAGACCTCACCGCCATTCAGACCGACGTAGTCGATCGCCTTCTGAATCGAAGTCGTGACGTCAACAATCAGGTCGCGAGCCAGGACCGATGTCTTCTCGGTATCTGACATGTAGTCGAAGACGCTGACCCGTTCCTTCTGCTTGTCCTGAATCGTTCGATTGACGGACTGCCCACCCTGCTTGAAGACGTTCGAGATCTCCACGACCTTCTCAGCGCCGTCGTTCTTCTTGACGAAGAACTTTCCATCATACGTGTTGAGCGCGATCTCACCAAGCTCCAGGTCGGAGCTGGTTGGAACCTTGTTCGGGACGGCAGAGCGTTTGATTCTAATTGTCATGGTTTATCCGTTGCCAGCATCTGGATACGCGTCTTGGTATTGGTAGCCCTTTGCTTCCCAGAAGATCGTGACGCCACCGGTTGGAGCTGCGGCGCCGATTGTAATCAGGAACTGACTTTCCGACGTCTCGGTGAAGGTGACATAACCCACGTTCTTCGAAACAGACCGCACCTGTGGTCGAGCAACGATGTACGTCCCACCGACTGGGCTCCACTTGCCCGTCAGGTTGAGCGCCACCTGTGTCTGGCCAGCTGCGATGAATGACTTGCCGGTCTGGTGAGTCACCGTGTTCGCGCCGATGTTCCGTCCAATGTTCATCGTCTGGAACGTGATGTTCTGGTTCGATGAGTTGAACATGTAGTTGTTCGGATGGATATACAGTGGATATGGCAGGTTCGTTACATTTCCGTCGATCGTCACTTCGCTGCAGGCATTGACGTAGATCGTGACACCCGCGATGTCGTTCTGACCGAGCGTGCAGTTCACAAACTTGTTGTCGAGAATCGAAACGTTCCTGACACCACCATTCAGTGAGATCGGTGTGCCAATCATGTCGCCGAAGGAGCAACCAGCGATGCGGATATTTGGTCGATTGTCTGCCACGACACCACGGTATGAGTGGTTGAACGAGACCGCTTCCAGGTTGGTGAGCTTGACGAACGGCTGGTTCGGTTGCGAGAACGCTGTGAAGTGAACGGCGGTGCCGTAGCCAACGATCCATGAATCGCGAATGGTAACTTCTTCAGCGGTGCTGACGATGACGGCCGCCCGGCGGTTCGTGTTGGTTTGTGGGTACGGCAGTGGGGCGTTGTTCGCCGCGGTCCATTGCATATTTGGATCACCACCGCAGTCGACCGTTGATTGGATAATCCGGGCGAGAAGAACCTGCTGGAACCAAACGCAGACGTGGAAGTCCAAGATGCAAGCCGCGTGAAGGATAACGTCCTCTGACCGGTACGTTGGATTGTCGGCGGCGTCCGCCATCAGACCGACCGTGCAACCTTCGCCGCCGTACATGTTCAAGTTGTAGAAGCGAAGGCCAATCGACCGACCCGCGATGTGAACACCGACCTGGCATGAGTGGGTCTTCAAGTCGTAGTAGACCGACTCGCGGATCTGGTTCAACCTGAAGGCCTTCTCGAAGCGGTAGACGTAGATGTTGCGGAACGTGAAGTGATATTTCGATTGAATGACGAGGTCAGTTGCACCCGCTGGCTGGTTGATTGCGATACAATCAAGGGCGAAGACTCGACCACCGGTGACCGACGCGTCTGTGACGTTGACGGTGAAGTTCGCCATGACAGCGGTTGCGCAGAATTGATCAGGCGAGGACTGCTGGAGACCGAGCAGGTTGAAGACGACCTTCTTGCCGTTGACCAGAGTACCTGACCAGTTGGCGATGTCAGCCAAGAACTCGGTGCCAGGGGCGCACTCCATCGAGCTGTTTCGCTGCATCGTCATCATCTGACGAACGAAGTAGCGGCCACGTGGGAAGAAGATGTGCTGCCCCGTGTTGAACGCGTTGTTGATGTAACCTGACAGGTCGTTCGTGCCGTTGTAGTTGGTGATCTCTGCCCAGAATTGGGAAGGGATGTAACGCAGCACACTCACTTGATCTCGGTGAGGGACCCATTGACCCGTATCGGTGTATCGAAGCGAGTCACCGTAGTTTGGTGGGAAACTGCCATTCGTCGTCTGAACGTCGGTCAGCGCATCAAGGTTAGATGAGCCACCAGATCCGGCTGGGCCTGTCGCGCCAGTTGCACCAGCCGGGCCCTGTGGGCCAGTAGCACCTTGAGGCCCGGCTGGACCTTGAGCGCCTGTTCCAGCGAACTGCGAGATGTTGCCCGAGTGAATGATCGTGTAGGCGTTGTTGCCAAGCGACCAGCCACCAACCTTGAGAATGTTGTCGTTGTCAAGACCAAAATAGACAGCGTGCTGCAGTTCTCGGTGGAACGTCATCATCGCTGGACCTGAGGTTGCATTGCGAACCTCAAGACGACCACGACCACCAGTTGCATCCGCCATGCCAGCCGAGCCCGTGCTCTGTCGCATCATCAGCGTGTTGTTGAAGTCAGCGTTGAGCTGGACGTTCATCGTCGTTTGGATGTTCAGGTTGTCAAAGACAACGATACCGCCGGCGACCGTCAGCCCGTTCTGAATCGCGGTGTAGCCATTCGACTTGTTGATCGAAAGCGGTCGCAGGCTGTTGGCACCACCGCTTGAATCATTGTTGTTGGTCAGCAGAATGTAGGTGAAACCTGTATCCGAGTAGAGCATCGCGCCAATACCCGAGGCGTCATCCGCGTCCTTCATTCGGAAGTGGGTGTAGTTTCCGATCGAGGTGATACCGCCGAGCACCGACAACCCATTGTTGATCGTGACCCCGCGCTGCATTGAGACACGGCCTGTCGACTTCGTGATGATGAATGGGTACTTGCCGTTATCGGTGCCGTCCGCGTTGCCCGGATCACTGAGCAGAAAGTAGAAGCTGCCGGTATCAGAGTAGAGGCTGACCGCCTGACCTGATGCAGTCGCGCCGTCCTTCATCCGGAAGTGGTAACCGCCATTGCCGCCGTTTGATACGAATCCACCGTTCGTGCCAATTGGTCCGCTGATGACGTTCAAGCCACCCGAGATCGTTGAACCACCAGAGACACCAAGACCATTTGCGACGTTGAGGCCGTTGTCGGTGCTGACCAGACCTGATGTCTTGTTGAAGTGCAGTGGGCGCAGAGAATTGAAGCCCCCGTTCGCGTCTCCCGAATTTGTCAAGAGGAAATAGGTATCACCTTGATCGGAGTATAGCATCGTCGCGATGCCGCTGGTGCCGTCGCCGTCCTTCATACGAAGGGCAACCCCACTTGCGTTCGCGGTGAAACGCGGTGCGACGATCTCACCCGTCATGCGGAGATTACCCCCGTCGCTCAGATCAAAGATGACATTCGAATATGCGTTATTGACGACCTGGAGATTACCCGCGATGGCACGAATCCATTTCTTAGGGGTCGTGCTCCCATTGCCGTAGAACTGCAGACCCGCTCCGGCGGCACCTTGACTGGAGAGAGTCAGCTGTTGAGCCAGGTCGCTGTTGCCAACGCCAATGCCCCACGGTTGGTTCCAAGCCACCGAACCATCAGGCGCAATCGAACCACGGATCTGATTCTGAGTTGCGAAGTGGATGTAGCCAGCTTCGAGGGTGTTCAGGAGCAGACCACCGGTACCACGGTGTTCGATGCGAGATCCTGCATTTGGACCACCACCATCTCGCCCGACCCGAAGGGCGTAGTCCGTGTAGGTGAAGTCACCATGGAAGTCGATGAACGAAGCCCGCGGCGCGGTCATGAATGGACCAACTTCAATGATGACAGCTTGATCATCCTGAGTGGTTACCGTCAAAGTCGGCGTGTTCACTGAAACCGACGCAGTGGCATTGACGACCACGCTCTGTGGTGTGATCGAGATCGTATTCTGATTTGAAGCACCGAGAAACAACGTACCACCGTTGTTGATCGTCCGCATGAACCCGTTCGTACCATCGCCCTGAACTAGAAGATTAGATCCGACGTAGTGCGATGGGTCAAACTGAGAAACGACCGTCTTGACGGTGGTATCTGTTCGGAAGAAGAGCTGCCCGTCCGTGGTGTTGATCGCAAGTTCGGCCGGCACAAGCTGTGCCGTTGTTGGCACCTTGCCCGAAACTGATGACCGACGGTGTCTAATTGTTGACATGGGTTATGCCCCGTATGCTGTAAAGATGAAAGAGACTGCCTGCCCGTTCGTCGTCCCGAGAACTGTCCAAGTGAATCCTGTTGCTGTTGCAGTGTTGACAATCGCCGAGACGATGCCGCCACCCTGCTTTGGTGTCAGTTGAACAGTTGGCGCTTCAACGTACGGATTATTGAAGTTCGTTGTTCCACTTACTGAGAACAATCCACCGCCGTATGCTCCGCTGATCGTTGTATTTACTTGACCTGTCTGTTGTGCAAAAGCAGTGACGACGTACGGTGACTGGAGCGACATCCGATACGAGAACGGACCGATGTACGTGTTAGGACCGATCGTCCCATTTGTCGCCGCGGGCTTGATGATCATGCCACCTTGATTGTTGTAGGCGGTGTGCATGATGTTGCCTGTGATGTTGAAGCCATTCACCGCGCCAATCACGATTGCTGCGCCGGCGCTAGATGCGTAGTTGAAGACGTTGCTCGCGATCGACAGATCAGCCACATTGCTACTCACGTCAATGTTGATCGCCGTGCCATAGAATGCGAATTGATTATCGCTGATCTGGAAGTTCGCGAGCTGGGCCGATGGGCTCTCGACCCAGACACCATACGCGGCCTGGTTCTCGATCGAATTGCTCGTGATGATGAAGTCGACGGTGACTGCCCGACCTGTGATACGAACACCAACGCTGCCTTCAAGGATCTTGTTGTTGACGACGCGAAGACCACCAGCGCCCTTCCACCAGACTCCGTTGCCGCAGTTCAGGAACGCGCAGTGAGCGACTAGGTTGTCACCACCATCGTAGTTGAACGGGTTGTCAAACAGAATACCCGAGTTCGTGCAGGCGTTGAAGTTGCAATTCGTGACTTGAAGATAGACCGCACCGTTAGAGTTGACACCATCTGCAAAGAATAGGAAGCTCACCCGATTGATCGAGCTGTGGGCATTTTCCTGAGAACTCGGTTGCAGGATGATGCCGGCCCCGGATCCACTGTTCTGTGTTGCGATCTGGAAGTCCTCAAACGTGCATGCATTCGGCGCGCTGTTCATCCAGAAACCGTTGCCGCCATTGGCAACGGTGAAGGTCGTTGATTGACGACCATCGCCTCGAACACCACCGGTCGCCATCACAATTGGCCCGTTGAAGGTGTACTGGCCCGTTGGATAATGAACGGGCTTGCCGGTGTTGTGGGCTGCCTGCATTGCGGCGGTCACGGCAGCTGCATTACCATCCCAACCCGGGTAATCACGAATCGAGACGAAGCCAGCTGAGCCAGATCCAGCTGGGCCTGTCGCGCCAGTGGCACCTGTTGGTCCTTGCGGGCCCGCAACCCCTTGAGGGCCAGTTGGTCCCTGTGGGCCGGTCGGACCAGTTGCCCCGGTGGAACCAGTTGGGCCAGCCGGCCCTTGAGGACCTGCCGCCCCTGGTGGTGCGAACTGCGAGACGTTGCCGCTGTGGATGATGGTGTACGCGACGCTGCCAACAGACCAACCACCCCACTTGAGGATGTTGTCGTTGTCGACTCCAAAATAGGATGCGTGAACACCTTCTCGGTGGAAGGTCATCATCGCTGGGCCTGATGCACCATTTCGCACTTCAAGCCGACCACGACCACCAGCGGCATCAGCCATTCCGGTTGATCCAGTTGATTGCTGAATCTGGACCGTGCTGGCAAAGGCAGCGCCGAGTGCAACTGACAGATCTGTCTGGACGTTCAGCGTGTTGTAGACGATGATGCCACCGGTTACTGTCAAGCCATTGGCAACGTTCGCCCCAGCTGACATCGAAGCGGCATGTGCAAAATTGATCGCGCCGGTCGTCTTGTTGATGGTCAGAGGGCGAAGACCATTGAAGCCGCCGTCAGGAGTATCTGAGAGCAGGATATAGAAATTGTTTGAATCTGAATAAAGGAGGGATGACTTATCACCTGCCTTCAGCCGCACGCCAATGCCAGAACCCGTAACGAAGACAGGTGCCTGAGAATAACCTGTCGAGACAACACCGCCATCATCGTAGAAGGTCATGATTGGCGCGGTGTACGCGCTGTTGAGGATCTCCATCGCGCCGTTGAGAACGCGAATGTATTTGTTTGGCGTGGTTGTGCCGCTGCCAGTCAACAAAATTCCGACGCCATTCTGGCCCGTGTTTCGAATCATCAGCGTCGCAGATTGGGTATTAGAACCTGCATCAATGTAGAATGGGCTGCCATTCACCGCGACGTTGAAATACGGGACGGTTGCTGAGATACCACCATTGGCGGCAATCGTCATCCGCGCGGTGTTCGTCGTGTAGAACTGAATGATGCCACCGTCGATTGCATTCAGTGCCAGGGGGCCGGTCCCGCGGTGTTGAATCTGCGAGGCACCATTTGGCCCAGCATTATCTCGGCCGACCCGCATGCCGAAGTCAGTGTATGTCGCATCGCCGATGAAGTCGATCAACGCAAATCGATTTCCAGTCGCGTTGATGCCAACGTCGATGACGATATCACCAGTTGGTGGGCCAATGTAGAAGTTGTTGACGCGGGCGTCAACGTAACCGTTCGTGATGATGAACTTCTGAACGTTCGCGATATAGTTGATGATCGCGGTGGGGGCATATATCAGCAGGTTCGTGGTCGTGTTCGCTGAGATGGCGGCGTTCGTATTGTCCGACGTCAGCTTCATCGTACCGGTGCCGGCACCGACGGTCAGTTCAGGAACTCTCGTGCTGAAGATCTCGATGACGGTCTCGTCGTTCTTCTTCGTGAAGACCTTGCCGTCGTACGTGTTGATCGCGAGTTCACCGAGCTGCAGATCAGATGCGAGTGGCACCTTACCTGGCGTTGTTGAGCGCTTGTGACGGATGATTCCCATGATCAGGTTGCCGCGTAGGTGAGAGAAGCTGTGAAGTCATCTGCTTCTTGCTCGCTGTCGAATCGGCGCATCTGATAAGCCGAGAGACGGATAACTGACGCCGAACCGCCCTGACCAACGTCAAGGTAGAAGGTCTGATTGCCTGGCGAGTAGCCAACGGCCGCAATTGTTTCCCACTTGCCGGTGTTCGTCGGTGTCGCGTACATCACGGCCTGCGACGTGTTCCGGTCCCACACGAAGATTTGGCAGTTGCCTGAGACGAGCTTCATGTCAACCGTCACGACGTACCAACCAGCAGCTGAGACAAAGGAGGAACCAAGGACCTGCATAAAGCCACCAGCCGGCATTGACCACTCGTTACAAGTTGGGTAGATCAAGCCGTCAGCGACCACCGTGCCGGTGATGTTGCTGTAGGAGCCATTGCCAAGGGTCACCGACGTGTCGAACTTGATTGACATGCCCGTCATTGAACCACCCGGCACGCGCGTGATTTGACGGTGCGGCGCCAGGTGCCAGAAGCGCTGACCTGTCGTGCTGTTGAAGGTGTACTCGCCCATTCGTGGTGGGTTGTATGTGATGCAACCTGGCACCCGCGCCATTCCACCGTCGCTGTAGCAGTTCTTCAGCAAGACCTGGGACGTGGCCACAACCGAGCAGAGCTGACCGGTGAAGGGCGAGAAGGACTCGACCTTCGCGTTGTTGACGTGGACGCGAGCATGGGTTGCATTGACGACCCAGCCCGTGAAGAAGCCGCCGGTCCAGATGACTTCGTAGTTAGAGCCATTCAGAATGAATGAGGCCGGTTGATAGGTGGTGCCATCAATCGCGAATGCCGTTGCACCACCTGGACGCAGCGTGCCATTTGCCTCATTCCAGCAGTTCGTGAATGAGATTGGAATGAAGGTGTTGCTGACGTTGAAGTAGCCAACGATGTCATTGTACTCGAAGATCGTGTCGGTGAAGTTGAAGCCACCGAACCCGTCAACGTTCGGATTGGAGACATAGATGCCGCATCGATTGTTAGAGAACTCGCCGGCATAGAAGTACTTGTTACCGGCGTGCATCGTGTTGTTGTGTTCCTTCGAGTACACACCGAAGTTGCACAGGTGGAAACCACAGGACCGGAACTCAGAACCAATCTGGCCCCATGGGAACATGACGCCGATGTTCAGGTCACGGAACTCACAGCCGTAGAACTTGACGTTCGCGATGTACTCCATGTTTGTGGAGAACACCGTACTGCCGAAGATGACGCCGATGCCAGTTTTGTTTGCGCTCATCACACAGACGTTGCGCAGCTCACCAGAGTATGACCAACCGGCGTATGGGTCGGTGTAGCTAATGACGGCACCAGCCGCGTTGTACGGCTTGAGGAACGTGTTTCGCGATCCATCACCAACGAGAACCGTTTTGCAAGAGAACGACGCGTTGAGGAGGTACGTGCCAGCTGGGGCGTAGACGGTTCGACCGGTGTTTGCCGCGTTCTGGAAAGCAGCCGTGTCATCACCGCCACTCCCAACGTTCGAACCGAAGTCCTTGACGTTCGCGTATTGGCTGGTGCCGGCACCGCTCGTACCAGCCGGGCCCTGAGGACCAGTGGCACCAGTTGCGCCGGTGTTTCCTTGAACGCCTTGAGCCCCCTGTGGGCCTTGAGGACCTGCCGGCCCAGTGGCACCAGTCGGCCCAGCTGGACCCTGAGGACCAACTGAACCAGCTCCAACGTAGGATGAGTAGTTGCCTGAGTGGAGAATGACGTAGGCGTTATTTCCTTGGGACCAACCACCGAACTTCAGCTGATTGTCGTTGTCGATACCGAAATACGCTGCATGCTGGCCAGTCCGATGGAAGGTCATCATTGCAGGGCCGGTACCTGCATTCTGAATTTCAAGCATGCCGCGGTTACCGGTGGCATCAGCCATGCCAGTGGCGCCAGCTGATGGAAACACCGTGAGCTTGCTTTGGAAACCAGCACTGAGCGCAACGTTCATACCCGTTTGAACGTTTAGCCCATCAAAGATCGTGACGCCACCTGACACTGACATACCAGTGGCAATTCCAACGTAACCGTTCGCCTTGTTGATAGAGAATGGTCGTAGTGCGTTGAAGCTGCCAGCATTCGCTTGATTGTTGTCTGTCAGCAGGATGTAGAAATTGGAGCTGTCATTACGAAACAGCGTGCCGTAGCCGTTGTTTGATGCTGAATCATCAGACAGCGTGATTAGGTTGTTGATGCCACCTACCTTGATACCACCATTGAAGACGTTCAACCCGCCGTTGATCGAGACACCGCGCTGCATCGAGACGCCGCCAGTGGATTTGTTGATGATGAATGGGTACTTGCCGTTGTCGCCGCCATCCGCATTGCCTGGATCAGTGAGCAGGAAGTAGAAGCTGCCGGTATCAGAGTAGAGACTGATTGAGATGCCAGATGCGTTGTTCGCGTCCTTCATTCTCAGGTGGAAGCCAGTGGCAGTCGAGATGAAATTCGGCGCGCTAATTGAACCTGATGTGCCAATCGTGTTCGCGGTGAATGAACCTGTGGCGACATTCAATCCGCCATTCACCGTCAAACCGCCACTGGTGATGTTGAGACCATTGCTGATAGCGACACCGTTGTCCATCGTAACAAGACCGAATGTCTTGTTGATGTGGAATGGGCGGAGCGTATTGAAAGCACCGTCAGCATCATTCAGGTTGGTGAGGAGAATGTAGAAGTCACCGCTATCATGATAGAGTATCGGCGAGATGCCCGACGTGCCAGCCGTTTCCTTCATTCGAATCGACGCACCAGAAGCGGTCGTTGTGAAGGTTGGCGCTGAGACGTTGCCGTACGCACGCCATTGACCATTGTCGTAGAAATCAGCGATCGGCGCGGAGTAGCCGTCGTTGATGATCTGCATGACACCGCCGAGAACGCGGATCCATTTCTGGGGCGTGGTAGAACCTGAACCACGGAACAAGAGGCCAGCGCCATTGCCACCGGTGCCGTACAAGCTTACCTGCTGAGACTGGTTGTCGGCACCTTGGGTGTCAAAGAAACCCTGACCAAGGAGATACAACGAATTCTTGGTGATCGAGACAACGTTCTGGTTGTTCGCGCCAAGATAGAGAGTAGAGTTGGCGTTGGTCGTCCGAACGAAGCCGTTCGTGCCATCACCTTGCAGGAGGAGGTTGCGGAACCGAGAAAGAACCACGTCGCTGACGAAGCCTTGATCGGTCTTGATGTACAGAATGCCGTCAGCTGTGTTGACGGCGAGTTCACCAGCTACCAAGTCGGTGGTCGCAGGAACTTTCCCCGCTACCGACGATCGCTTGAGTTTGATAGTTTGTGCCATTAGCCGATCTCGTATGTTCCTGACAGAACCATGGATACCCCGTTCGCGCCAGGATAGGAGTTGTCATAATTGTAGATGGTGCAGCCGATACCGAAGACAACACCCTGCAGCATCTTTCCTGTCACAGATACTTCTCTACCAGCTACGATGTACGCGGTTGAAGATTTCGCCGTTAAAGGAAGTGTTGCCAAAATCGAACCGCTCCCGGTGCCATTTGTAGTAATACTTATGCTGATTCTAAAATCCACAGTTTTACCATCTCGGCGATATGAGCCGGAGACGGCACCGAGAGTCGTGATCGTGCCGCTGTTTGCCGCGATGGTTGGTGTGTAGGCCGTCCATGACGCCTTTGGATAAGCTGATGTCGAAAGACGAACGGTTGGAACCCCTAATGTGATGTTCCACGTGATGTCGCAGCTTACCTCTGTGCTTGATACATTGGCCTGATTCCAATTGCGACAAGCTTCGGTGATGACACCGATCGAATTAGCGAAGGTCGCGACCTTGTTACAGTTTCCATTCGGGAAGAATGCCTCGACGCCATCGAACACGAACCCGTTCGCACCGTCCATGTCGATGCAATTGATCAGAGATGGGCTATAACCGCCTTGACCAAAGCCACCACCATTCATGTGCATGCGGCTGTTGTTGCCACGCGATAGGAGCGCCGCGCCGGTGTCTGATCCTTCAAAGTAGCATGAGGTGAAGGTCGTTTGAACGGAGCCTGGTCCTGAGCCGCCATCGAAGTGGCAGCCGATACCGCCACTGCCGAGCTGGGCGGACGTGAAGTTATAGAAACGCAGATCAAGACCTTCGGTGATCCAGAGACCCTTACCATTTGCCTGTGTGCAGAGCATGGTCCAGTTTGAGAACGTCAGGTTCTCAGCGTGGCCGTAGGTCGAGTTGCTGTCGATGCGTAGACCGTACTTGATCCCAAGCGCGTAGACATTGTCCATCGTGCTGTCAACACCGCCGCTCTTGTTCCAGACGGCTCCCATTATGTTCTGTACGAAGCAGTTTCGGACGCGAAGTTGGCTGCAACCGTCGTTGATCAAGAACGTGGCAGTCGATGCATTACCTGGGCCGATGACTCGAACTCGATCGATGTTTCGTTCGACGCTGATCGCAGTTGAAGCCGGCTTCGCCAGGATGTAGGCACCTGAGCAGCGATTGTTTGGGTCGTAGATGAGAAGATTGGAGATGCCAGACCAACCACCAGTTAGCGTGATGAAGTTTGTGCACGCCGTCGCGACTTCAAGCTGAGTTGCCCAACCGTCGCCGACAAGTTCAATTCGATTCGTGCCAGCGCCAATGTCGGTGAGAACTTGGGCGCTGATCAGGTAAGAACCAGCCCGTCCTGGCAACCGAATCGTACCCTGGCGGTTTGTCATCGCATTGATTGCGCGAGACAGCGCGAGACTGTCTGAGGCGCCACCGTAGTAGAAATGGTTGATGTTGACCTCAAGAGAGGACGTCACATCAATGACAGATCCCGCGTCGATGTTGCCTGCCAGTGAGACCTTGTTGAATGACGCGTTACCCAAGACGTCGATGTGCGCCAGACTAACCGTGTTTGTCGTGTTGACGCCTCGGAAGAAATAACCCGTTGGGGCTGTGTCGGTGTTCCGTTGAATAATGATCGCGTCAGATCCATTGGCAAGCGACTTGCCTGAGATCAGGGAGTTACCAAAGACCGTTGCTGGGTTGATTGCGATGCCGCGCGATAGCCCATTACCGGCAAGGTTGATACCCAAGCTTGAGCTGCGAATGTTGATGCCGACGTCCCAAATGGTGGTGTCGGCACGCTGAATCATCAAGGCGAAGTCTGGATTTACCGAACCGACACCAGTGATATCGATACCAAAGTGAATGCCGTCTTGAGAACCGCTGTCAACGTCAACCTCAATTCCCCAGAAGCCGCCAGTGGATCCTGGTCGTGAATTGACCAAGAAGTTCGATGCCCAGATGTTGCTCTTCGGTTGGGAGTTGAATGAAATGGCAGCGCCGTAAATTGCGACCGCACCACCATTCAGGTTTGGTGGGGTGATTACTTCAACAACAAGCGCACCGGTTCCATCGCCATTGACACCAGTGACGGTCGATGATCGCGATTGAATGAACGTTCCGACCGGGTACATGCTGACGTTGGTCGCTGCCCGTGGAAAGGTGCCGTCGCCAACGGTTCCAGCTCCGACAAACTTTGCGCCCGGTCCAATCTCCCAACGAATGCTCTTCGCTCCCCAGTTAGGAATGTCAGTGAGATTGAACGTGAGATCTGGCACAAAGACGGTGCCACCGTTCGCGGGCAATGAGTCTACGGCCCGTTGAAACGCCTGAAAATCGTCGGTGGTTCCATCACCGACGGCACCGAAGTCTCTGACGTTGATTGTATCTCTGAGCTTGTTTTGGAGGGTGCGGGAAACCGCGCCGACACCGGCTTGCATGAAGTTTGGGCTAATACTGGCAAAGTCGATGATGATACCATCATCTCGCTTTAGGAAAAGTTTCGCATCCGCGGTGTTGATTGCCAACTCGCCTGCGACCAGGTCGGTGGTCGCAGGAACTTTTCCAGCGGTAGCTGACCGCTTTAGCCTAATGGTCATGTGACCTCCAAAACGTCGCCCCTATCAAGGGGCCTAGCGATCTCTTCTTAGTACGTTCCTCCATCGATATCACCCAGCGAGATCACTGTGCCGGAGATGACGATGCCTGTTCCTGCAGTGTACGTTGGACCAGCTGGGCCTTGTGGGCCCGTCTGACCTTGAACACCCGCTGGGCCCGTGGCACCAGTCGCGCCTGTTGGACCCGCGTTACCTTGTGGACCTGCTGGACCTGCTGGACCAACCGTACCAGCGGTGCCTTGGGTACCCTGAGCGCCTTGTGGTCCTTGTGGTCCGGCCGCGCCTGCTGCGCCGGTTGCACCTGTCGAACCAGCTGGGCCAACGTTACCTTGTGGCCCTTGAGCGCCAGTGGAACCTGCTGGGCCAACGGCACCAGTTGCACCAGTTGCACCGGTATTTCCAGTATCGCCCTTCGGACCGGCTGGACCAGTCGCACCAGCGACACCTGCCGGACCTTGTGGACCGACTGCGCCATCAGCACCCGCTGGACCAGCAACACCTTGAGCACCAGCCGAACCGGCTGGTCCAGTTGCACCCGTCGCGCCAGTTGCACCCGTCGGACCCGCTGGACCTTGAGGACCGGTTGGTCCAACAATCTGACCAGAGTCAATGAACGAAGATCCGTTCCAGACATAGAGGTGACCGTTATCGACCGCAATGTAACCGTCACCAGTTGTGTTGCCTGTCGTTGGGAGAGCTGACGCCGTTGGGACCGATCCCTTGAAGGTAAGACCCGTGCCGTTTGCACCCGCTGGGCCAACTGCGCCTTGAGGACCAGCTGGGCCTTGTGGGCCAGTTGGACCCGTTGCACCGGCTGAGCCAGTCGAACCAGTTGCGCCGGTATTTCCAGTGTCACCCTTCGGACCAGTTGCGCCTGTCAAGCCGGTTGGTCCAGCTGGGCCTTGAGCTCCCACGGCACCATCCGAACCTGCAGCACCAGTCGAACCAGCTGGGCCAATGGTGCCATTGGCACCAGTCATACCGGTTGGGCCCGCAGGTCCAACAGCACCGGTATTTCCAGTGTCGCCCTTCGGTCCAGCCGCCCCTTGTGGGCCCGCTGGACCTGTCATGCCGGTTGCACCTGTGGCACCAGCCGCTCCTTGTGGGCCGGCTGGACCGTCTGGCCCCTGAACGCCTTGAATACCCTGAACACCTTGTGGGCCGATAGGACCCGTGTCACCAACAGATCCTTGTGGACCCGCTGGACCAACGTTTCCGGCTGGACCGGCAACGCCTTGAGCGCCCGTGTTACCCGGTGCACCTTGAGGACCGACAGGCCCTGTCGCACCAGCTGGACCGGTAGGCCCAACGATTTGACCAGCGTCAGTGAACTGTGAACCGTTCCAGACGTAGAGGTGGCTGTTGCTCGTGACGATGTAGGCATCGCCGAGGGAGTTGCCCGTTGATGGCAGTGAGGTTGGATCTGGAACGCTGCCCTTGATCGACAGGCCGGTACCCATTGGGCCTTGAACACCCTGCGCACCTTGAACACCTTGTGGACCCTGAGGACCAGCAACACCGGCTGGGCCGGTTGGACCCGTCAGACCAATTGGTCCCGTACCGCCGGTGGCACCTGGAGAACCTTGCGGGCCTTGAATACCCTGGACACCGGCTGGGCCGGTGGCACCTGTTAGACCAGTTGGGCCGGCTGGGCCAGTTGCACCCGTCGGGCCGGCAGGACCAGCCGAACCTGATGGTGGCGATGAGATCCATTGGACGCCGTTGAAGAGAAGAATATCGCCGGCATCTGGCGTGTAGTACGCACCCGTCAAGTTGACGTCGGTTAGAGATGCGAGTGTCGTGGCTCCACCACCGGCCGCTGGGGCAAGTGGGATCCATTCGGTGCCGTTGTAAGTGAGAACATCACCTGCATCTGGCAGGTAGTACATGTTCGTCGTGTTGACGTCGGCGAGGTCGTTTAGGACATTCGCACCACCGCCTCCACCACCCGTCACCGAGACTTGAACAACACCAGCTGAGAGCTGAGTTGCCGTGACTGCGGTACCAACGAAGGAGATGCGGTTGACGTTCGAGAACGCGGTACCACCAACTTCTTCAGTGACCGTCAGGGAAGCGGCGGCCGGTGAATTGACCCAACGTGAACCATTGTAGACGAGAGTCTGACCATTGGCTGGCGTCGTGATCGTGATGTCGCTCAGGGTCGACAGTGCATGGGTGTGGTTGACGAACGCGCGATTATCAAGTTCAGCCTGGAGGCCGGTGATTGCCGAGATCGCGTGCGTGTGGTTGAGGTCCGCCTTACCAGCGAGAGCATCAACGAGTGTGACACCAGATCCAACGTCAGACGCACCGGATTGGTTGACGTTCAGGAAGATGCGGCTGAATGGGAGAAGACCCGTCAGGCGAGCTGCCTTGCTATCAAGCGAGCTTTGCAGACCGACCACCTCAGCAATTGGGTGGGTGTGTGCAAGAAGCGCGTAGCGGCCATCGTGATTGTGATTGAGAAGCGAGTAGCGGTCGTCAAACAGCTTGTCCGCGTTCATCTTGCCGTCAAGCAGGGCCTGCAGACCGGTGATGTCGCCTGGAACATGCGTGTGAACGAGGTTCGCCTTGTTCGCCTGCAGGTCAGCGATGTTGCCTTCAACCGTGATGAAGCGTGGACCGACAGTGGCGAGCAGCGAGAACTGAGCAGCTGACATCGAGCCAGCGTGCTGAGCGGTTGCTGCCTGGGTCGAGATCGTTACAACTCGTTCACCGATGTTGTTGACCGAATCCGTCGTCGTGATTGGCGCAATGCCAGCGATGACGACCTGAGAAGCCGATGCGGTGTAGACCTGTGGGCGGGTTTCAGCGTCGATGTCAAAGACGATCGTGTTCTTGTTCTTGACAAAACCAACGCGGTACGCGAGGAGACCACCTGGGTGGGCCGTCGTGATTTGACCAGTTGAGTCGGAGTAGACAGGCTTGCCGATGAAGCCGGTCCAGTCCCATTGGTCGTATTGAATTTCACCAGACTGGGTGACGACGCCAACTTCGTTGATCGACAGCTCTTCTTGAACAACACCGATTGGTGTCTTCTCACCGAGCTCAGCTGGGTTCGAAGTCGCCAGCTTGACCGTGTCGTCAGCTGAGAAGTAAACCAGCGACATGACTGGGATGTTCTCGCCAGCTCGAACTGGGATGAACCCGTTCGGTGGGATTGCGAGAACGCCGGACGTGCCGACGGTCGTCTTGATGCGGACTGGCGTGTCAGTTGTCAGGAATTCACCAGCAGACGTGCGCAGTGGGCGCAGCTGATTGTCGACCATGACGAAGCCAGGGTGCGACAGCGTGGTGACACCAACCTGTGTTCCAACCTGACGAGGGACGATTTGGTTGACGTTGCCGGCAACGACGTGACCTGCGAAGACGCGAACCTTGGTCTGCCATTTCTGACCAACGTTGCTCCAGACCTTCATGGTCATGGTGTTCAGGTCGAACCAGTGCTGATCGTTGACAGGATTGGTTGGCTGGATCAGTGACGTGATCGGTTCACGAAGGGTAATCCCTTGCGTGATCTCAGACGTCAGGAGGTCGATGTCCCAGTACAGGTAATTGTCCTGACCGGCTGTGAGCGGACCCCAAGCTGTTGGGATTCCGATGTCAAAGCCTGCGAGATAGTCAGAACCACCGTGAGCGAACGCAACGAGGGTCGGGGATGGGGCAACGTTGAGAGCAACGTATCCATTGGTCGCAGAAGCCAGGAGGTACTGCGGCGCGCCATTTCCGTCCTTCTGATACGAGATGATGCCCTGGCGGAAATTGTTTCTCATGTTAGGATATCCCTGAGTGTGAGGTTCGTCTGTATTTAGGACTACGTGCTATTTATGAGGTGACCTGGTCCGGGCATGAAAAAGCCGCCTTAAGGGCGGCTCAAATAGAAAAGCGACCTTTCGGCCGCTATCTAGCAACTAATGCTATATTTCGCGCGTTGTGTTACGCTGCGAGCAGCTGTCTCAGCTCGGTGAACCCACCAATTGGTTGGTCATCTTGCAGAATCTGAGGCATGGTGCGAGCCGTCGGAATCTTCTGCAGGAGTTCCTCACGAGAGATTCCCTCACCCAGCTTGATCGCCTGGAATGGGATGCCCTTGCTCGTCAGCAGCTGCTTCGCCTGATCGCAGTATGTGCAGTTATCTTTGGTGTAGACTGTGAACATGTTACTTCTCCTTCTTCTGAGTGAATAAATCGATAATGGACTGAACGGTGACTGCCGCATCAATCTCTTCGTCTGTTAGTTCAACATTGAATTTGTCTTCCAGCTCTAGGAAGATGCAAAAAACCGCAAGCCCCCGGTGAAACGCATCATCTTTGAAGACATAGTTGTAAACGCTGACATCGTTCTTGATGCCACTGGCAGCTAACCCATCGAGCTGACCAACATCAACGATAGTTTCGTGGACAATTCGCTCGATGGTCTTCATAGATCCGGTAGCTCCGCATAATTCACGGTGCTTGTCATGGCACCGATGACATACGACACGCTCTCGTTTTCCTGGAGGGCGGTCTGTTTCTTATTCGTGTTGAAGTGCTTGTTGAACCATGGCAGCGGGGTCGTCTTCACCCGGCTTGGGTGCTTGATCCCGACCTCAGCCAACCGCAGGTTCGCTGTGAAGTCCACGAAGTCGACCATGATCTTCTCGTTCATGCCGACCATCGGGCCTTCCTTGAAGAGGTACGCCGCCCACGACTTCTCCTCATCGATGACTGAGAGAAGTGCATCATACGCTTCGCCCCTCATCTCGTTGGCCACTTCACGGAACCGCGGGTCAGTCTTTACCAGCTGGTTGATGACGTACGCGGTCCACTTGGTGTGGAGGGTCTCATCCTGCAGAATCAACGAGATGATGTTGCCTGAGCCAATGAAGATCCGGTTCTCGACCATTCCGAGGGACGTCGCGAAGCTGACCATGAAGCGGATGGCTTCGAGGCCATACGACGCGATGAGCGCCATCCAGATTGCCTTGATGTGATCGTGTTCCGAGACTTCAATTCCCAGAGCGACCTTTGAGTTGGCGATGTGCAAGTCGTTGTAGTACTTGTCGATGCCACTCGCCATCGTGACGATCTCAGGGATCGAGTGAATCAGGTTGAACTGCTCCACTGGAACGTTGTAGATGTTCTTGATGATGTGACTGTACGACTCGGAGTGGATTTGCTCGAAGGCGGACCACCACAGCACCAGGCCCTCGATCTCCGGGACGGAGCAGACCGGCGTGAAAATTTGCACTGGGCTCCGACCCTGGATCGAATCGAGGGTCGTTTGCCGCAGGAGATTGGAGGTGTAGATATGGCGTGTCGATTTTGAGGCCTCGCGAAAGTCGATTTGGTCTTTCATCAGGGTGACTTCGTCAGGGCTCCAGAACGAGCCCTTCTGAGTCTTGAGGAACTGCGCCACCTTTGGGAAGGCGTACTCCTCGTAACGCTGAATGGTGACTGGACCGGCTGGGTCCAGGAACATCTGACGACGACTGTAGTCAGGAATCTTGGAGAAGTCAAGTGTGCTCATGAGGCGATATGCTTTGCGTAACGGGCGATGCGGCTGCTCATCGTGTCCTGCAACGTTGTTGAATCGACACCAAACCGTTCAGCGATGGAGTGGAGAACATACGAGTATTTCTTCGCGAATTGATAGCGCGGAAACTCAGCCATCTGCTTGAGGTCGTACTGGATTTCCTCAATCAGCTGGTCAGTGATGTCAGTCTCACGGACAAGCATCCTCGAACGGACCGTGATGAGCTGCCCATCCATTTCAAAAACAACCGCTGGTGTCTGCATAACCACCACCTCGATCTTGCTGTCCCACTTGTGGGCTTGCAGCTTCTTCAGGATAGGTGTCAGGTCTACTTGATCTTCGTGTTTCACAGGACGCATGCCTCGCAGTATTCATCTTCCATAGCTTCAATTGTAACATCCATTGGCAGCGCGGCTGGTTCGTCTTTCAGACTGTCCATCAAGGACTGCTTATCCACCAGGTTGTAGTAGTGCGACTTGAGACCCCACTTGTGAGCGAGCATCAGGTTCTTCACGACCAATGTGACTGGAATCTTGCCCTCAGGGAAGAACTTCGGCGAGTAGAACGTGTCTGACGAGATGCCTTGATCGACGAACGCCTGGAGCACCGCGACTGTCTTGATGTACTCGATGCAGTCTGGCTGGTCCCAGAGAAGCTGGTAGTACTGCTTCAGCTTCTTGTACTCAGGCACGACTTGGGCGAAGTCACCCGCTTTGGAGCCCTTGATGACGATCAGGTCCTTGACGAGGTTGACACCGTTCGTGGAGTTCAGGACGACCGATGAGGACTCGACTGGCGCGATCGCCATCAGAGTCGCATTGCGGATCCCATGGATCTTCAGCTTCGCTCGAAGACCTTCCCAATCCAACTCAGGGTTCGGTGTGAAGTCAGTCAACTCATCGACGCCCTTCGCCCGACGTTCCCAAGGGAAGACTCCTTTGCCGTACCACGTGTTGTCCGACTCGAGACACTTGCCCTTCTCGGCGGCAACTTCGACTGACGCCTCGGTCAGGTAGAAGGAGATATGCTCCATCCACTTCTTGACTTCAGCCAGGGCTTCAGGTTCGCCGTACTTCAGCTTCCGCTTGGCGTGCCAGTAAGCGAGGTTCGTGATGCCAATGCCAAGAGGTTCGAACTCCTTGTTGTGCATCTCCGAGTGGACCGACAGGAAGTCCTGGTACTGGAGCAGGTTATGGAGGGCGCGGTGCAGAAGACGAGCCGGCCGACGGAGTTCATCTGGGTGCCGAGCAACGCCGACATTCAACGAGCCGAGCGTGCATAGGGCGATCCGGCCATCAGGGTCATCGACGGTCTGGAAAGCACGGGTGTGCTGCATGATTTCGGTGCAGAGGTTCGTCTGGTAGATCGGGTGGACCGCTGTATCGAATGGTCCCTGGTTCTGGACGTTGTCGATGTTCAGGATGTAGATCCGGCCGGTCTCGCCACGTTCCTTGATGAAGAGGTCCTTGAAGACGGTCTCAGCTGGCATTGACTTGACGCGGAGGCCGAGGTTCTTCGCGTTCTTCTCGTAGTGGGTGTAGAGCTTCTCGAACTCACCCGTGTTCCGGTAGAACGCCTCGTACATGTCAGGCACTTCGTTCGGGTCGAAGAACGTGATCGTTCCTTCGGCCTTGAACCGCCGCCAGAAGAACGCATTGACAACGACCGCGTAGTCCATGTGACGAACACGGTTCTCCTCGGTGCCTTGGTTGTTCTTGAGAACGATCAGGTCATCGAATTGGTAGTGCCAGATTGGGTAGTTGACCGTGCACGCGGCGTTTCTAATCCCGCCAGCCGAGCATGAACGCAGGTCCGCGAACCACTTCTTGAGGAACGGAATGTAGCCCGTGTGCTTGATTTCACCTTGACGGATCGGCGCGCCGAGGGGGCGGAGACGACCGACTTCCAACCCAATGCCGGCCTTCTTTGACGCGTAATCGGCCATCACCTGACCTGACGCGAAGATGGAACGGAGGGTGTCGTCGGTCTTGATGAGAACGCAAGACGAGAACTGCTTCGTCTTTGTGCCGAGACCTGCCAGCACAGGCGTCGCGAGCGTGAACATGCCGTCAGACGCCGCCGCGTAGAACTCCTTGACCCACTTCAGTCGGTCCTTCTTCTCGGCGTGGAAAGCGGTCGCGGCGGCCACCATGTACCGCACTTGTGGAGTCTCAACGATCTCGCCAGTGACGCGGTTCTGGACGAGGTACTTCTCACAGAGTTGTTCGACCGCGGCGTAGGGCAGCCCTTCGTCTTTCTCATGGTCAATGGCCCGCTCAAGTGAGTCCCATTCCTGCTCAGAATACCAGGTCAGAAGATCTGGCGTGTAGAGCTTCTTCTTGACGTTGTCCTTGACGATCTCGTAGAGACGTGGTGGGTTGTACGACCCGAACACATCCTTCCGGAGCATCGAGATTCGCTGCTTCCCAGCCGCGAATTGGTAGTTGACGTGTCCGACATCAGGGTGCTCGATCTCATCGATCAAGTCCACCATGGAACGGAGCGCAATCTCATCGAGCTTCTTCGTGGTCATGCCATCGAAGAACTGAGCCTGCGCGGCCATCTCAATCATCGAAGGAGATACGTCTGGAACTCCTTCACATACTTTCGCGATCTGAGCCTGCCATTTGGCAAGATCGAAGGGAACCTTGCTTCCGTCTCTCTTGAGAACGGCTATCTCATTGCTTTTTTCCATTTTCAAAGTCGCTTGGTTGTGTGAGCTAAAGCTTGACAACCATGGATTATTGTAACTCATCGGCATCAAGTTCCAGAAGCAACAACAGGCTGCCATCGCAGCCCGCTGAGGTCACGTTGTTAATCGAAGGATGTGTTTGGATTCGTCGTGAATGCACGCATCTCGTTAATGCGACGCAGCCAGCCCGACAAGTACTTCGCTTGCGAAGGATTGTTGACGACGATGGAACGGTAGAATTGGTCGCGTTGATTGCAGATGCTGTTGCACAACGTGATGTCGTCCAACTGCTTTACCTTCGCGATGGTGCCAGGGCCGACGTTGCCATCCGGCTCGACGCCCGCCGCCCGCTGAAGAAACATGTTGCCCCGCTTGATGCCATGGTTGACGCAGCTGTCAAAGTGGAGCACACCGACACGGCCCGGCATCTGCTCACATTTTCCAGCGAGCCAGTAGCGGACGTAGTAAACTGCCTTGGCGCCGTCCCAATTGAGACGAGTGATCGCGATGTCCGGGTTCGCAGTCTTGGCGACGCCGTACTTCGTCTCCCCACCACGATCATCGGGATCGTTGACGTAGCCAACGGCCTTCCGATTTGCAGGGGTGTCAATCCAGCCGGGGACTACCGCGGGATGATTGACGTTCCAGAATCCACCGACCTCATAGAGCATCGCGTGGTCAATGGCCTTCTCAAAAGCTCTGGTGTACGTGGCCATCTTCAATCTCCCTCTTGTTCTCAGGGAGTATTTATGACGGCCCGCCAGCTTAGCCTAAGATGTCACCGACCGTCATGCCTGCAATGTACCTCGCGAGATCGTGAGGCCCGCATACGATTCCATAGAAAATCGACTTCCCGTGTGACAGTTCAGGTCCGGTTGGATGAACCATTGCTGAACCCTTCGGGATCATCGGGTGAATGCACGACTTCTTTTCGACATAGTCAACCACATTTAGGCAGGTTGTAACTAGCTTGCTATCATCTGGTGAAAAGAGCAGGATGTCGTGTTCAAAGGTGGCGCATGCCGTGACCGGGATCGTATCGACCGTGTATGTCTCCTTGTCGACCGCGATGATCGACCAGGAAGCCGGCATGTCGATCTCCAGGTTCTGGACCCGGATCCGGATGGTAGGGCCGATCGTCTCCTCCAAATACTCCAGGCTTTCCAGCTTGAAGTCCATCATGTGGCCGTTGAACGTCCAGAAATGGGTGACCCCCATCGGGGCCGTGATGGAGTCGACAATGTACGGCCGGCTGACTTCAGAAAGGAGTTGCATCAGTGTAGTTCATCCACGTTTCGGTCTTCGACCAGGTCCTTGAGGTACAGCTCATGATGCTCCTCAAGTTCTTCCTTCAGCTCTTCGATCGTCCAGCCTTCGTGATAGAGGACATGGACGGAGTTCACGAACATCGCGTAGAAGGCGCTCTGCTCAGGGTACATCTCATCCAGCTCTTCGAGGACCGGATAGACTTCCTCGATCAGCCGTTCAGAGATGGCGTTGCTGTCTTCCATGAATTGCTTGTCTTCTTGATCAGTCATTTCCATTTTCGTTCTCCTTGGTAACAACACAGTAGCGCGCAATGAGGATCTCTTCGGCCGGTTGATAGATGACCGGCGAAATTGCCCAGGTTCCGCCACGAATCTCGTAGATGCCCATCGCATACAACTTGACCGCCGGCCAATTGGCGGCAATGTTGGCCAGGTCGACGTTGATGGTCTCGATGAACGCCTTGAGTGGATCAGGCCCAATCTTTCTTGAGCAGACTGCATAGACCCGGCCGTGGAGCTGGCCGGTGCCCTCAGCGACCTGACTGATTTCAACCTTGACAGGTGAGTCAAACTTCACCTGCTGCAGCTGCGCGACGAGTTCTGGGATGTTCATAGGACGTACTTCACTGGCTTCGAGACCGGGTACTTCGCTTCCTTGTAGTACTTGTTGCGCTCTCGAAAGTGCTTCTTCGACCACTTCAGTTTCGAATGGACATCGACAAGGTGAACTCGATCCTTGTCATGACCAAGCCGGAGACTCCGACCCACTGATTGAATGGCTCGAATGAACGACTTGCCGGCGTCGATCATGATCTCGCAGAAGATCCGATCAATCGAGATACCCGTCGAGGCGATACCGAAGGTCGCGATGACAATCAAGTCGTCTCGGTTCTCGAACATCGAGTACCACTCGGCTCGAACTTCAGACTCGTCAGCGCCATGGAGGAACACCGAGTCCTTGATCAGTTTCTGCAGCTCCTTGCCCTGCTTGATCGAATTGACCAGGACGAAGGTGTTGCCGAACTGTGTCGCCTTCGAGATGATCAAGTCAGCCAGGAAGTCGAGTCGCTTCGGGCTCTTCGAGAGATACGTCTTCTCGGAACCGTAGTCGGGGAACTCTTCATCGACGTCGTCGGTGATCTCGACAGGTTCGATCTCGAGCTTCGCTAGATAGCCCATCTCCATGAGCTCGGCCGCGGTGATGCGGAAGAGGACCTCGCCAATGGAACCCTTGAGAGTTGTCTTGTCAATCTCTGGCTTCGGCATCGTCCCGGTGAACCCAAACCGGTACGCGATGTTCTTGCCATGGGCGTTGATCAAGTCGCCAACGACCTTCGCCTTGGCACCGTGCGCCTCGTCAACGATGACGCACTGGAACTCGTTCATCAGAGACGGGTTGTTCTGCAGTGCCTGCCACGTCGCAACGACCGTGCTGTGATAGATGTCCTTGATCGTGCCTGAGTAGACACCGACATCCAGCTTACCGAGACGGAAGGTTGCGGCGGTTTGATTCACGAGATCCTCTGATGGGACAATGACCATTGATCGAATGTCGTTCTGCGCGAGGGCATCTGCCAGGCCAGCCACCATCCAGGTCTTGCCTGAACCGGTCGCCGCCTCAATGAACCCTGACTGGGCATCGAGACACGCGTTGATCGCGTCGAGCTGGTAGGGCCGAAGCTCAACCTTCAGAGGGGCGATGTCTGGCTTGTCAAGGAACCACTCCTTATGGACCCGAGTCTCGACGACCTTGACTGGCTTTCGCAGGTCATTGAGGTTGATGTCATAGCCCCACTTCTCGAGATACGGCAGGACGTCAGGCAGGAGCCGTGTGTAGATCTTTCCTGCCTTGTCAAAGAAGCGAACCTTACCATCCCATCGGCCCAGCTTGTAGAGGGGCATGAAGAAGGCGCCCTCGACCATCAAGGCGAACTTGTGGTCGAGGAACTCATGGTCCTGCGGCTCGAGGCCTGTCACGTTACAGAAGACCTCGTCTCGCACCGTGATGTTGCAGATCTTAGCCATTGAATTTGAAGTGACGTTCCAGGTTCTGAGCCTTCACGTACTCGATCGGCGAGAAGGAGTTCGGGTACTCGGTGTAGGCGACGAGCATCATCGTCAGCTTGAGCGCCTCGATCGCTGAGATGTTGGACTCAGGTGTCAGCGTCATGTTCACCGGGTGACCCCAGTCATCATGGGACCGGAAGGTCAATGGTGGCAACACGGGTGAATGGGTCGTCGCTTCCTTCGGGATGCTGGCGTCGATCGTGAACCCGTTCGTGGTGTAACCGATCGAGTAGTTCTGGTGCGGCACATTGATTGAGACACCGCTGCCCATGACCGCCGACCCGATGTTCAATCCGCCAGAGGTCTTCGCATTGGTTGAACCAACGTTCTGACCACCGAGACTCTGACCTGCAGTGGAGCCGATGGGTCCAGTTGCGGCGGTGATCGGGGCGCGCCGCGCCCGCAGTAGATCGAGAATATCTTGTGGAGACTTGTTCATATTGTTACGTCCTGGATTTCTGCGACTCGAAGCTTCGTGACATGTCCCAACATCCATCCCATCTGTTTGAATCCCTCAACAATCTCCATGAGATGCTGTTGGATCAACGACGCTTCGATGATCAGCTGATTCAGTTCGACGATGTCCTTTTCGCCGTTGATGTAAACGGTCGCCTCACGCTGTGCCAGCGCTCGTTGACCTTGAGAATAGTTCTTTGTGAAGCGAGCTTCAAGTTTGGCTCGGATGTTCTCCAACCACTTGATGACTCCCTTCATTTCTCCAGCACGCTGGGCGTAGGTGACTTGATGCAGAGGCAAGTCTCGAGCGAGTTCTTCCAGCTTTGCCCCTTTGATCTTAAAGAGTGGGGCGGCGGCGTTCACATGGTTCTCGTAATTCTCGAAGATCGCGGGCAGTTGCTCAGCCAGCTTGTCCTCGTCGAGAGTGAACAGGAAGGACATTACTCGAAGTCCAGCTCGTCAGGATCTTCGGTGCCGTCTTCGGCATCGTCGAGCTGTTCGATGTCGATGACGTTCCCTTCGTGGGCCAGTCCTTCAGCTTCGATGAGGGCGATCATCTGCTCAGCCAGCTCCTGGGCGCGATCGTCATTCTTTGCCTTTGCCCCGAATGACAAAGAGATACCGTACGTTGCCATTACTCGTTTCCTCTATTGGAGATGATGAACTCTCCATTGTTGTAATCGAAGTCGATATTCTGACCTGCCAGAAGAGTGATCGTCTGGATATCCGCTACAACCAATGGAATATGAGATATTGTACTATCTAGGGCAGTTACTTCCGTATCAGATAACAGGTCTACATGAGATCCAGCATTTGCAGATCCAGTTGCACTGATACGGAAGGCCTTGCCGGGTGCCAAGATCTGGAGGATCTTGGACCTCGCACAGAGTGTGATATGCATGGGATAGAAGGGCAGTTGAATGCCCTTCTATTTAGTCGTTGGTCTCTGCCTTGGGGGCCGAGACAGAACCGTGGTCCTCAATGAATGTACGAACTACCTTCAGGAGCTTCGACGGCGAGACGAAGACCTGCGTGGTCCGATCCATTGGGGATTTGTCATTGTCGACGATGGTTTCAAGAACAAATCCATTATCGACGACTGAGATGCTGAGTGATGTCATGTTGTAAGTTCCTCATCTTCTGTTGTTTCGAGCGCCTCGAGGTCGATCTCAGGTTCAGATCGAGCCAGCATTGGCGCACAGGCTGGGTGATTGAGAAGCTTCAGCGCGATCTTGTCGTCGAAGTCCTTCTCTTTGAAGGCGATCTTCTCGCCATTGACGTGGGCCACCCAGAGGAGCTTCTCGCCAGGTTGAGTTCCCTTTGCGATCACGCCGTCCGCTTCAAGGAGTTCGAGGAGCCCTGAGGTTGACTTCATGCCGCTGTTGTACGGAACTTCAAGTTCGACCTTGGTGCCGAGCCGGGCGAACCGAGACTTGTAGGTCTCGAACCGCATCCGAACACCTGTGACGACGCCTTCGTCCTTGAGCTTCAGCTTCGTGATGATGCCGATGATTGAAGACGAGTACTTCGTCGAGTTGGTGATTGCCCATGCACCGTCGCCCATCATGATGTCCTGAGGATACACGTGGTCGGTGATGAGCAGCTTGATTGGCAGGGTCGCGATCTTGCCGACAGCCAGTCGCAGCATTGCCTTGCGACGCTTTGCGAGCTGACCTTGGTCTCCCTTGATCACACCCTTGTCGTAGTTCTCCATTTCGGTGGAGGACGACAACATGGCGAGGGAGTCGATGATGATCAAGCTCTTCGGTGCGTCAGGGTTGTCCTTGCCGTATTCCTTGACGTAGCTGCTGAAGTACTCGGACAGAACACCATTGACGTCTTCGATCGTCGAGACTCGGAGGTACGTCAGGCTTTCGTCATCGACCTTGACGCCGATCTTGCGCAGGTAATCTACGTCGATCGCATTTTCAGTGTCGATGATGAGGACGTGATAGCCCTCTTTCTGCGCTTGATACGCGATGTTGGAAGTGATGAATGACTTACCAGAACCTGACGGGCCAGCGAAGAGAGTAACCCGTCCAAGCGGGACTCCCTTCAAATAGTCGCCAGAGAGGGCTCGATTCAGGGCGTAGTTCCCTGTGCTGAGCCACTCCTCAACGGCCTTGATGCCAACTCCAACTGAGCCGAGCTTCGCAACCGTCTTCTTAAAGTCCTTGAGGAATTTGAGTGCCATCTATGCTCCTGAAAGAAGGGGCGCAAGGCCCCTTCTGGATTACTCTGCTTCGGCCTTTGCCTTGGCAGCTGCGGCACGTGCCTTGAGCTGCTCGACGACGGACAGCTTCTTCTCACCAGCTGGGGCTTCTGCCTTGACTGGGGTCGGAGTGTCATCATCTTCGTCTTCAGCCGGCTTGCTCTTAGCCGTCGGAGCTGGCTTCGCAGCCGCTGGTTCCGAGTTTGGCATCGAGCCACCGGTCTGGTCGGCGACGAGCATCGCCTCCATCACTTCACGTGAGACCTTCGGTGTCCGGAACTCAGCGAGATTGTAGAGAGCCACGGTCTCTTGCTTGAGACCCTTCAGGATCTCTGATGGCGCATCGGTCTGCTTCGGGGAGAAGCTTGACGTACCATAGTCGGCGTACTCACCCGACTTGCTCTTCTTGATGCGGAAGTTGTAGCCACCTTCGAGTTCGAACGGTGCTTCTTCCAGGTCTCCCGACGAGAACGCGGCCTGGATCTGCTTGAAGATCTTTGGACCGAATTCGATCAGCTTGATGAGCTGCTCTTGGTCGTGCTCGATTGGGGTCTCGATCACAGCGACTTGGCCGATGTACGACTTCTTGCGGTAGTACTTCTTGCCGAGTTGTTCGTTGTGCTCAGGGTCCTTCTCGTCGTAGTACTTCTGCGAGAGGCTGCAGATTGGGCAGTCTTCGCCGTACATCTTGAGGCAGCCGACCTTCTCGCGCTTGCCATTGATGACGAGCTCGTGAGCCAGGTTCTCGACAAGGAAGCCCATGCCGTTATCTTCGTCTGCGTCGGGGAGAAAGCGGATCGTAGAAACCGAATCCACTGGTGCTTTCCAGAAGGAGAAGAACTTCTTCCAGTCTGCGTTGCCGCCGTCACCAGATGCCTTCGAGGCGAATGCTGATGCGAGGTCTGAGAGTGATTTGCGAGCCATGATTAAATTTCCTTTAAAGTTTCAAAGTGAACTACCTCATTCGGTAGCTCTCTATTTATACGATCTTGGCGACCTTCGATCTAATTTGCTCGACCGAAGATATGATTGTAACTTGGAATAAAGTGTAACCAACCTGAAGTAAGGTTGCACGTCTAGTTTCTGGTGGTTGTGACACGTAAATACCAAGTTGAATCAAGGAGCAACCCATGCCAACCACAGTCACTTCGCGCACCTACGGTCCATGGCAGCTCTACAAGACTGTCAACGGTAAGTCGGAGCTTCAGGGAAACTTTCCGACGATCGAGGCCTGCGAGGCCGAGATGATCGCTCGAGGGATCACGTTCACCTACGTCTGCCGTCAGGCAGTCGATGTTCGAGTCGTCAACGCACCCGTCCCGACCAGCCCGACGGGTCCATCAGGCACGAACTACCCGATCATCTTCAACGCGACGACCGCTGCCCGGGCTGGTGACGTCATCAGTCTCCAAGGTGAGAACCTGGCCAACGCAAAGGTCTCCCTGAGCAACGGCACCGCGCTTGAGATCGTGAACCGCCTGCCGAACTGGCTCGGTGTTCAGATCCCAACGACGGCTAGCGGACCGATCATCGTTCGAGTGACGAACGACACTGGCACCAGCGCCCTCATCAAGCTGAACGCCTCCCTCCCGGTCCACCTTGATGCAATGCGGATCGTGACAGGTGGCCTATGCCGAATCTTTGGCAAGAACCTGATGCTGCCTGGTGCCACCCCGAAGGTCATGATTGGTGGTCAACCTGCCACAATCGACACCACCCGGAGTGACGAGAACATGCTCGTCGTGACGGTGCCATCTGTCGCACCGACCGCGCAGATCGTAATCACGACAGACAACGGAAACGGCACTGGCCCAACCACCCTTGATCGGAAGATCTCGATCGTGGAAGGTTCAGGTGATCCATTTGGGTTGGGAGTTGGATGGGCCGCCGGCTTCACGCCGATTGCGACGAAGATCTACAGCGTGACGGCGGTCGGTGATGAAGTCTCAGACGCCACTGCCGCCATTCAGGGCACCATCAATCAAGCCGGAGATGCGGGCGGTGGCGTCGTTCGTCTCCCCGCCGGCAAATTCAAGGTCTCTCGCTTTGATCTGCGCTGGAACGTTGTTCTCGAAGGGGCTGGCAAAGCTCAGACCGAGATCATCTACTCGGGGAACTACGCGTTCTACGCGCAAGGAATGGACCTGGTTGGTGTTCGCAACCTGACGATGACGAACAACGGCGCGCAAGAAGGACCTCTCATGAAGCAAGGCACGCGCTGCTTCCTGCAGAACGTTCGCTTCAAGCTGGGCACATCTCGTCAGATGTACCTCGACGGGAACACCCACTTCGTAGTTCAGGGCTGCAACTTTGAACTCACTGAGAACATGAACTATCAAGGTCCATACACGATCTCGAATACAACGGGTCTCGTGTTCCAGGGAAACACCACGCAGTGGTCAGATGGCGCACCAGCTTTTGGCCGCTGTCACGACTCCTTCATCCAGGGGAACCGCTTCATTCGTGACATCAAGACGCAGGACGGCAGCCGCGGCACCTTCCACGCGATGACCCTCGACTTCACGCACCACATCGCAGTGGTTGGAAACTCCTTTGAGGTCCTGAACGGACCCGTGACCAACAAGACCCGTAACGACGGCGAGACCATCTTGACGGAAGGAGGAGGAAAGGAGCGGACGGAAAACATCGGAACGGTCGTCACCGCAACTGCAACGACGTTCTCAGATCCAGGCAACACCTTCAACTTCGACCCATTCCAGGATGGCCAGGCCGCCAACTTCGGGGTCGCGATCGTTGCTGGGAAGGGCGCCGGTCAAACCCGTTCCATCGTCTCCTACAACGGGGCGGTCATCACGGTCGATCGACCATGGGACAGCGTGCCTGACAACACGAGCAAGTACGCGACGTTCGTTTGGGGAATCGAGAAGGGGCTGATCAAAGGAAACCTGCTCACACAGAACCCACGCGGAATCTGGATCTACCACTCAGGCGTGCGTGACCTCGACATCATCGGGAACACGATCTCGGAGGGTGGTGGCATCTACCTGCGTTCGTATCAGAACCTCAGCACGAAGTCCTTCATGCCGATCTACAACGTTCTGATCTCGAAGAACAAGGTCTCCAACTCCACTGGGAACTGGATGTCGTACATCAACTCGGTGTTCGTCAACGCGGACGCGAAGGTCTTTGGGGTTGCGACCATCGGCATCGAGATGCGATCGAACGAGATCACGGCGAATCGACCAAACGTCGGTTCCCAGTACGAGGAGTACGCATCAGGCGAAGGCTTCGTCAACATGATGCGCATCGAGAACTACAACGGGGTCGAGACCTCACCTTTCCCAAGGTTGGTCGGCACGATCATCGCAAACGACACCGCCTCGAACTGCGACCACACGGTGTCGGTGGGAACAGGTTCGGGCGGTGCGACCATCATCAACATGAAGGCCATCAACTCTGGCGGACTCGACGACTGGGCCACCACTGGAAGTGGCGAGAAGTCGGTCGGAACAATTATGCGATGAGCGTGTAGCGGACCATCGCGAGCTTGAACGCGTCGATGCAGTACTGCTGACCGGTTTGGTCTTGCACAACCACGTCTTCGGCTTGGGAGAAGGTCTCGATGTCGATGACCGTCAGGCGGGTGTTGCCTTGGCCGTTCGCCGGACCGTAAACCTGACCGTTTGCGATGCCGTACTTTTGTGCTGCGATCATGGTGTACTCCTTGAGTTGATAGGATAGATTATATCCAACCTGCCCAAGAAGTACACTACTTCATCACACAACCGACGGCAACGCGATCAAGTATTCGTCCACTTCCGGGCCGACCCACGTCGTTTCCATGTTCATGCACATGTGGTGGACCCGCTCATCAGGCACCATCTTGTCACCGCGGATCGCCTGTCGCGCCTTGATGATGTTCTCCGAGACAAAGAACTCGACGGCGCAGATGCGGTAACCTGCCACCTTCGCGGCCTCGACCCAGCCGGCACGGTTCTTGCGCGTCTGGTTCGTTCGGTCCAAGATCAAGCCGGTGTCAAAGCTCTCATCCAACTTGAACTTGTACTTCAACTTTGACAACTTGTCGAAGTCGCTCTCCTTGTTCATGTGGCAGAAAGACCAGGCCGCGTTGTACCGCTGGACGGCGTTCCAGTCGGCCCAACCTGCCAAGGCGGGATCGTCCAAGTGGGCCTCGGCATACGCAATGCGCTCGTCATCCTCGCAGTAGACGGACACGTGATCCAACTGCCGCTTGATCCACGTGGTCTTGCCGGCGCCAGACGGGCCAACCATCAAGTACAACGTTGGCTGCTCGGCCTTGCGGCCCTTCAACCGCTTCATCGGATCGACCGGAATCCACGTCACCTTGCGGAACGTTTCGATCCATTCCTCGACCGCCGCCTTCTTCGTTTCGTGGTCATCGCTGATCCGACCTGCGCAGTCAGACCGCAACATGTCGTAGAAGCACTGTTGGTATTCGCCCAAGTTCATCGCGATGGCCTGCGCCAAGTTCGCGCGCTTCTGCGGAATCGCCAAGCCGTACGGCAAGTGATGCTCGATCATGAACTTGATCTGGCGGATGTTCGTCCACGAGAAACCAGCTTCGAAGAACGCCTCGCGAACCTCCGAATTGTCGCAGATGAACGAGATGAACTCGTTCGCCGAGACCTTCTCGTGGCCGGCGTACCGATGGTACGTGACGCCAGGTTGACCTTCCTTCTCCAAGGTCTGCTCGGCTTCCGGCTTCCCGAAGTCGTGGAACAACAACGTCACTAACGTGATGACGTTTTCAAAATACGTCCGCTTCGATGCCGTGGTCTCGATGTAGTGCTGGATCGTCATGTCTGTGTGGACGGCGACGTTCGCCTCACGGTGCCAGTGCGAGCCCTCGACGGTGCTCGCCATCACCCGCCAGTGTTCGGATTCCCGAACCTTGTCGTAGATGCGGTTGAAAATATCGATTGCGTCCATTCGTCTATTATACACCAACCTGGGTCAGTGTGTCAGCAAATTGATGATCACGGAGATCAAGGTGAAGAGAAGAAAACATGTCCCAAACCCTGCCCACCAGCCGCGAATGAAGACCCCACGTTTCTCGTACTCGGTGAACGGCCTGTCAAACCTTGCCTGACGTGTCAAACGGTCCAAGTTCTGCGTATGGGTCTTCGTCGGAACCGAGCCGAGGACGGGACGGTGGCGTGGGATTCGGTTTGTTTGCATGCTTCTTGGCCTTGGTTTGTTTCTCTGGTGGGTACGGCCACATCGCCATGTTCTTCTTGGGGCGAGGGAACTTCTCGAGCTTCTGCTTTTCTTTCAGAAGAATGTGCTGGCTCCCGTGGGACACGGGTTGCAGGCCGAGAGCCAACACGGTGCCGTCGGCGAGCAGGAAGCGGACCCCACCGCTGGAGGACATCTCGATGTCCTTGACCGACTTGCCCTTGAGATGCTTGAAACCACGAGTTTTGTCCACGGCTGGTGCCCTCTTCGGGGCAGGCCGTGGAACTGGAGTTGTGGCTTCTTCCATCAATCCATCCGCGTCTGCACCGAGACCTTCAGCCCGTATTTACGGAGTTCCGTCGCGAACGCTTTCGCGCCTGCTTCCTTCGCGTCCATGCACTGGGTGTGGTGGTTGGAGGGATTCCAGATCGTCCAGCCACCCGCGTACTCGTCGGTGTGGCCGACGCCCATCTCCTTCAGAACCCTCACGAACTGGCCGCGAGCCGGCTTGATGTTCACCCACGCGAAGCCGCACGGGTAGTGCTCGCGGTTCTGCTCGATGTACGCCTTCGTGAAGCGCGCCGCCTCGGTCGTGGCGTGTTCGATGATGGCCTTCACGGCCAGGTCCGTCAGCTTCCCAACGGGAACGCCGAGCATGTCTCGATTTTCGTCAGACATGGATGCACCATCCGTTGCTCTCGTCGTAGTGGGCGCCGAGCTTGACCATCTTTGCACCGAAGTCGGTGGCTTCGATCTCTTCAGGTTCGAGATCGCCGTCCTCCGGTGGCAGGAGGTAGATGATGTCGTGGTCGGCACCACCCATCAGCTCTTCGCCCTTGCCGGATTCGACAATGACTTGGAGAAGCTTGGCGAGTTTGTTGAAGGTTGGCATGGTGTCCTTTCAGAAGTGGGGGTCTTGGTGGAAGTGGTGGCCCTTGAACAGCGAACCGTGGCCGCCCTTGCCGAGCCAGCGGGAGGTGTTTTTCCGGCGATTGAACATCTTCTGATCGCGTGGCAGCTTCTTGTTGGAATCGCTGCGAGCTTGCGCAACGGCCGCGAGAGCTTCACCTTCCGGTGTGGAGGTGTCGATCAGCTTCGTGAGGCTGTCGGCTTGCCATTCTTCCGTGATGATGCGGAGACCCTTCGTGATGCGAACGATCTTGCCACACGGGTAGCTGTCCGAACCTGCAGTGTGGGAGACGAGATCACCAACTTTGAACATCTCGAGGATGCCGTAGCGGTGCGAGGTGCCGGGGCCGTCATCGAACGGGAGCCACTGGTTTCCCGTGACTTCACTGATTTGCTCCGCGACCAGCTCAACTTCGTGAAACGACTTGAAGTCGTTCGCGGTTTTCGCGGTATCATACGTGATCCCCGGGAACTCCCGCATCTTCGGCCGGCCCATCCACGGGCTTTCGCTCGTCACGTGAACTGCTTGGCTTTTGTGGAAGAGAACGTAGATCATGCTGCAAGCCGCTTGGCGTCGCGCTCGGCACGCTTGTTGCGACGGACATAACGATTGGTGTCATCGTTGTGCTTGCGATTGAAGTACTTGTTGGTGTTCATGTTGCTATTATACACCAACCTGAGAAACGTGTTTGATTGTTACACTCTAACGACCGTTGCAAAACTCGCGCAGCGCCCGTCGAACCTCGAGTTCCGGATCAGGTTCACGGCGCTTTTGCAGCCAAGTGACGAGCAAGCAGAACATCATGTTCCTTCCTTGCGCGGGCCAGCGCCGCGGTGGGCCTTGTCCCAGTCGTACTTGTGGCCATCAGGGGTCATGCCGTTCTCGACGGTGTCCACGCCGTTCTTGCCGACCATCGCATCCATCTCGGACGAGATGGTGACGTGGCGCATGCCCTGCCGGCGGTGGAGCTCGGCGTACTTCAGGGCAGGACCGAGCTCGCTGTCCTTGAACGGCTGCGAGGCCGGCTCGTTGTTGCTTCTCAGCCAGAAAACGACGATGCTCATCGGGCAGCCTCTAGTTTGTTCATGGTTCTATTATAAGCTAGAACCAGAAAAATGTACACTAGCCTGTGAAAGGTACGGATGGCGATGTGAACGCGGCTGTGTAGCGAGCAAGGCCCTTCGTGATTCGAAGCTCGTCGATGTATCCGTTCAGGCCGCCCGCGGTCGAGCCGAGTTGGAGAACCGCGGTTGAATCGAAGAACGTACTGGTGCCGATGCCGCCCCCGCTGCTGTTGTAGTTCGTGGTCAGAGCGCCGTTCGAGAAGGTCCGCAGGGCGGTACCTGAACGGGTGATCGCGACGTGGTAGTACGTGTTGAGCGTGATCGATGGGATGATGTTGGCCACCAAGTAACTGATGCCGTCGTACGTCCAGTAGAAAGTGAGAGATGACGGCGCGTCGACCGAGATAAACCAAGACACCTGATTGCTACCTGCAAGTTGACCTATCACAGTTTGATTTGCTGTGGATGACACCGCGATCCAAAACTCGATCGTGAAGTCGCCATTGCCAAACGTGAAGTCGGTGCTGTCAGGCGTTGTCAGAACGCCGTTGCCTGGGAAGTACGCCGAGGTTGCGCCGAATTTCGCGAAGCTGTTGTGAGCAACGTTCGCGTTCGGCGTGAAGACGTGACCGCGTTCATCGCTGTAAACTGTTGAGCTCGTGCCTTCGTTGAAGTGCATCAGGACGACCGTCGTTGGATCAACGAGCTCAACGAACGGCTTGTATGGCACTGGATTGATCTGATTGTTATTGTAGCGATTCGTGCCCTTCGTGATGCGGAGCTCGTCCATGTATCCAATCATGCCGATATTAGCGATGTAGTTACAACCCATGATCTGCAAGGCACCAGTGCCACCGTAGATTGAGTTCGTACCAACGCCGATGGAGTTTGTTCTGACGCCGTCCAAGTGTGTGTAGAAACCGCCGCCGGCTGCCAGCCGAGACACATCAACGTGGTACCACCTGTTGATCACAAGAGCTGGCCCCGGCGTACCGGAATTAGCGTTGATTGGGACTTTTGTCTGCTGCGTCGAGCCGTCGTATGAATAGTAGAAATAAAGGGTTGTTCCTTCCATTTGGAACAACCATGATTTGTCGCTCGCGGCCGACCCCCATGTCGTTAGCACGACATATGAGTTGGAATCGATGACGGCGAAGTTGATCCAGAATTCAATGGTGAACGCGCTGTTGCCGAGGGCAAAGTCGGTCGTGTTTGGTGTGCTAATGTAACCCGTTCCATTTGCTGTCAGGCATGTACCCCCAAATCGAGAGGTGTAGTCCGTCAGAGCAATAGATCCACTGCTGGTAAAGGAGTGCCCCTTTTCGTCTCGAAAGAACGTCGCGCCTGTCGTGCCATCGAAGTGCATGAGGAGCATCGTGTTCGCATCGACAACAGGTTCGATGTTTGCCGGTCCGGAAATTCCAGGTGTCAATGCCATGATTATGCTGCCAGGTTACCGATGAGGAGCCAGGTGTCAGTGCCGCGCTTGATCAACGTGATAGCGCCGTACTGAGCACCAACTGATCTCTGAGTACCGACTGAGTTGATGGTAACGGCACCGCCCGGGGCAATAGTCGTCTTGCCTGACCCCATCTGCACCACGTCGATGCGCGTACCAATTGGGAATGGCACGCTTGAATTCAGAGGAATTGTCACGGTGTTCGCAGCTGTTGCTTGCATCGTGACGTACTGGTCAGTTAGAACGAGCGTGTAAGCCGTCGTTGCTGCCGAAACCAGATTCTCAGGAATAAGCGTTGACGCTGGTGTTGTCCAGGTTGGAGGTCCGCCGGAACCGCTCGATGTCAGAACTTGGTTTGCGGTACCAGTCGCGGTACCAGTCGCACCGAGAGACCAAGCGCCAAAGTTCGTGATGCGGAAACGTTCTACCTGAGTCGTTGATGCGCTGGTCGTAAAGGTGATGTAACCTCCACTTGACGCACCAGTACCAGACGTGATGTTGACTTGACCACCTGTGCTTGTTCCATTACCAGCAGTTACTTGAGCATTGCCGCCAACACCACCTGTTCCAGTCGAGTTACCACCAACAACACGAGCATCACCACCTGATGAAGCACCGGTTGATTGAGTAAGACCGCCTGTGAGTGAAGCCACACCACCGAAGGAACCAGCAGTTGCAGTAGAACCTGCACCACCAGAAATATCAACATTTCCGCCGCTTTGACCAGTAGTAGCGTTTGCGCTACCACCAGAAATGGTTACCTTACCGCCGAGCGCCTGTGTTGCATTGCCCTGACCACCGGAGATATTGACTGCACCGCCGAAGGAACCATTTGTCGTCGTGCCCGCACCAGCGAAGATATTGATGTTGCCGCCTGTACCTGTGCCAAGAGATTGTGCGCCAGTAAGAGTAACGCCACCACCACTTCCAGGGGTTACTGAGGGTGATCCACCCAGAATTGTAACTGTACCGCCGGGGCCGGTGCCAGCACTACCACCAGTAATGGTAAATGCGGAAGAGCCGGTTGCAGCCGTGATACCCGCCACGGCGCCTGAGGCGCCGAGCGTGAGAAGCGCAGAAGCATCTGTCCAAGTGAACTTGGTCGAACCAGTTTCCGTATTTCCTGCACTACCAAAACCTACCTGAGTTGCAGTCAGCGTGGATGAACCGGACACCGTTGTCCATGTTGGCGGTCCATTTGCGCCAGCAGAGGTGAGAACCTGACCGGATGTTCCATAGGCGGTGTCTGTAGCGCCGAATGAGAACGCGCCAAGCGTTGTAATACGAAGACGCTGAACAAGGGTTGTGCCAGTTCCCGCCGGTGCGGTGTAGAACGAGATGGTGCCAGAAGAACCTGCTGCAGTGCCAGCTCGGCCGCCTTGAAGACTAAGTTCAGCGCCATTACCGGTGCCATTACCTGCGCCGCCACGGAGTGCCAATGCGGACCCAGAGTTGTTTGTTGCATTGGCATCCCAACCGGATACGATGCCGGTGAATCCAGAACTACCAACGATAACGACGTTCTTTGATGCGGTAGCGGTATCAGAAACCTGAAGACCAGTCGCAGTGGTGTTGGTAGGTGCGCCGCCGATCTTGAGTGTGCCAGCTGTCGCGTCGTAGGTGAACGCACTTGAGCTAGTGAGTGCGTTACCAGTAGAACCATAACCAACCTGAGTTGCGGCAAGTGAACTTCCTGCCGCTGCTGCCCAAGAAGCAGTTGTACCGTTTGATGTGAGAACTTGACCGCTTGTTCCAACTGAACCACTGATGTTCAGTGCCAGAGCCGTTGAAGTCAGGGTGATCGTGCCAGCCGTCGTCCCTGAACGGGTAACCGTCAACCAAGTCGTACCAGCGGTTTGCGCATCATCACTCAGTGCTCCAATGACGAACGTACCTGCTGAGTTGACAAACGCGTAGGTGATTCTCTGAGTTGCGGTCGCGCCGGCGTTCGTCCACGCGACAAGCGGCTGAGACGCATTGTCACGACCGACCGTTACCTGGCTGACAGCGGTGCCAATTGGCGCAGCGCCGGTCGCGTACAGGGTCGTTGCACCACCCGGCGCGGCCCATTGAACACCAGTGCCCGTCGATGTGAGTACGTTTCCAGCTGAACCAGCTGAACCACCTGCAATGATCGTGCTTGAGAACGTTGCAGCGCCTGTCAAGGTCGTCGCACCCGTGTGGGTCGTGATACCGCTGACCGTCAATGTTGGAACTGTCAGGACACCAGTGCCTGACAGGGCCATTGCCGTATTGAGAGCGCCGCTGCCTGAATACCACTTCCAACCGCTTGTCGTGTTTGCAACCGAGAACCAGACGGTGTTTGTCTCGACACCGATTGCATAGTCAAACAGCGATGACGTGATGTTGTCAAAAAGAACGATCTTCGTACCAACTGAACGTGTCGTGAAGCGTGGCTGATCAATACCCGCCGCGCTCATTGTAATGATGTTCGCCGTCGCGTTGTTTAGAGTAACTTGCGGGGCCGCAGACGTAAATGTCGTTGCGCCTGAAACTGTGCCACCAGAGAATGATGAACCGCTTGGTGCGCTCCAAGAAGCAGTGCTTCCATTGGATGTGAGAACGGTTCCATTAGCACCAATCGTTGAGAGGCCTGTACCGCCATTGGCGATCACAAGAGTTCCCGCGAGGGTGATGGTGCCGGAAACCGTAATTGGGCCGCCAGAAGTTGTCAGACCAGTCGTACCACCTGAGACCGCAACCGAAGTTACCGTGCCTGATGCCGCTGCCGCTGGTGTCGTCCAGGTTGGAGGCGCATTACCTGCCGACGTGAGGACTTGTCCTGACGTGCCGTATGCTATACCAGTTGAACCAACCGACCACGCCCCATTGTTCGTGATGCGGAGGCGTTCAACAAGAGCCGTGGATGCACCAGTCTTGATAACGATGTAACCACCAACTTTGGTAGAAGTTCCAACGTTGGCCGGCATACCACCCAGAATTTGGACATTACCGCCTGCAACGGTGCCGCCCGTGGGCGTACCTGAACTGGTAGCGTAGCCACCCTCAAGGTACAGATCGCCACCGATTGGTGATCCATTCTGCGCAGATGAACCAATACCACCCTGCACGTGAAGACCATAACCAGCAACATCTCCAAAGTTCGATTGACCCGAGATGTAACCATCAGTCGTGTTACCTACCTTTAGGGCAGGTAGGCCACCACTAACGCCAGTTGGATTGAATGTCAGCGCTTGTGAAAATGCCGTATTATTAGCTGAGCTCTGATACGGAATCTGGTTAGTGCCGCCGCCGGCCAAATTTGTCGCCGTCGTCGTATTCGTGTTGATCGTGATGATACCAGTCGCCGAGTCGTATGAACCACCACCGGTCACGCTGATGGCAGCTCGAGCGCGCGCATCGGTGTAGTAGAGACGGGTTCCTTCGGTGATGTTCGTTGAAGTCAGGACGACCGCGCCTGTCAGGCCGTTGACAGACAGAACCGATTGGGTCGGCGTCAGCAGTTCCTGCCAGTTGGCCAGGGTTGAAGCCCCAGCCGTCTTGAGGATGAAGGACTTGTTGAGGTCGGTCCGAACTGCAACGTCACCAACCTCAGCGGTAAGCGCCAGCATCGCGACCTGCGTCGCAACGACGAACGTGTCGGTGATCGCTAGATTCGGAAGCTGGGTGGTGAGTACCTTGCTGCTGCCATCAAGGGCAGCAGGGGTGTAACCGAGAGCCGCAATAATTGAAGCAGAATCAACGGTATCGCCACCGATTACATCCCAGGATGAGCCGCTGTAGACGTGTAGGCCGATACCGGTCTTGTAGAAGAGCTCACCAATGCTTCCTGATGCCGGGAAAGCAGAGCCAGCTTCGATCGAGAAATTGGAAGCGTTTGACGACCCGAGTAGTTGAATTCCATCAGTAAGCATGAGATAGTCCTGGGTTGGTTGACAGGACTATTTATGGTCACATGTAGAAGGGAACAGGTTCCTCACCATACGAGTCGTTGTCATCAGGTGCCACGTACTGGTTGACCTGCTTGAAGGCATCGTCGTTGTACTCGGCAAGTCTCTTGAGGAGCCGGACGATGATAACTGTCGCCATGACCGCGTCGTCGGTAGATCCCGACTTCGCTTCATAGGTGCCGCCCTTTGCAACGAAGTTCTTGAGCTCCTCCAGCAGAATGGCCGAGTTGATGACCAATCCATTCGAGACCTTCTCGATAAGCGCCTTGAGCTGCAGGCAGGCGAGGACCTTCTTCTTGCCTGTCGTGAAGACGCCCATCTTCGTCGCTGAGTTTGGTTCGTCGTTGTACAGCTCAGGATACTCGGGCGGTTTCTCGTCGTTGACGTAGAGGGCTGAGATTGCTTCCCCGATGCCGTTCCGCTCGAAGGACCAGATGACGTCAGCCCGACCTCGGCCAACGGGTGCGGCCAGTAGGTTCAAGACCCACTTCAGCTTGGCATAGACCAGTGGAATGTTGATCTCATTGTACCGGAACTCAGCGATCTGTTCCAGCCCTGGAAAGTCAAAGACCTCGATGACCGAGAAGTCCTTGCCTGAACCTGTGGCCGGGTCCATTCCCACCAGGTACGTCTTGCCAGCACCGCCGATTTCGTCAAGAGGTTTCCAGAACTTGAAGCCCATGTCCTCGAAGACGACCATCTTGCTCTGAAGCTGGATGAGCTTGAGTGAATTGACGAGCAGGGCATCTGACGACAGGAACTCGCAGCCAACTTCTTGCCGGGTCTGCAGGAGGCCGAGCTGGGAAACCATCTCATCCCAGTATTTCTCACCCCGTTCTGGGTGTTCCTGCCAGTAGACTCGGAACGGTGCGTATCCGTTGATACCTGGCTTGCCATCACCAGCCGTGCTGGCACCACGCCACAGAGAGGCGAAGAGCTCAGTGTCGCCATTCGGCGTCGAGGATAGGATTGCAGAACCACCGGTCGAGAGGGTTGGTGTCAGGGACGACCAGAGTTCCTGCTGAATGCGTGGGTTGATGAAGGCCAACTCGTCGAGGTAGATCTTTGTGATTGCGAGACCACGACCTGTCTTTTCGGTCGTCGCTTCTGAAATGATCCGAGATCCGTTGTCGAACTCAATGTTGTGGCGGTTGTAGTACTTCAAGCCGCATTTGATCCAGCTCGGCAGTTCCTCGTAGGCAAATCGAACCCGAGCTGCAATTTCCAGGGCGTGGCCTTGATTCTTTGAGGCGATGAGGAGAGTCGCATCATCATTGAACATCGCGTACCACAGGAGATACATTGCAACCGTCAGGGTCTTGCCGCACTGCCGTGGCTGCAGGGTGATCGTGAATCGATTCTCCTGCATGTGGCGAATGAACCGCTCCTGATAATCGAACAGATCAAAGGGAATGTTTCCTTTGACCGGGTGCTGAACTTTCACGTACGTTCGGATGAAGTACACCGGGTCCTTCTTGCACTTTGCAAGTTCACCAATCATAGCAGGAGTATATTCATCCGTGGCGTATGCTCTCTTAAGCTGAGGATTTTTCACGGCGTCTCCTTTCCCATGCTTCTTTTAATTTAGCACATGTTTCAGCTGAACGCTTCTTTCCGGTGTTGGATTTGGAAACTTTCGCCTTATGTTCCTCGGAGAGCGGCTTCCGCGGTTTGGATTTTGCTACAGATATATTTGCAATCCATTCCTCAGTGAATGTTCTTTTCCTACCACGAAGCGATGCCGCCCGCTTTTCAATAGTTTCTTTAGACTGTTTTACTCCTAAGCCATTTCCAGCAGTAGGGCGTATATTGTATCGATTTCCAACATATGCATCAAGATACTGCTGCTCGACTTCAAGCAGTAATTCACGATCAGCCACGTCCTTTATGACATGAAAAATAAAGCTATCTGCACCGTGCTTATTCCATGCATTTTGAAGATGGTTATTTTTGTGAATGTTCTTTGTCAGATCTCTACGATGTTCACGTTCTCGCTTACGCCAGTCAATTGTGCTTCCAACGTAAATTTTGCCACTGACTATGCAGGTTATGCCATAAACCACGTGTCTGAGCGGGTTCTTCATGCAAACTCACATTCAAACTGAGCCTTGAAGGCCTCATCACCAATCATTCGCTTCATCGAAGTTCGAAACACGGAGTCAAACTGTGGCACCTCGCTGAGTGCGATCTTCAGGGTCTTGAAGATCCCGATTCCTTGCAAGGAAGCCTGCCATGCTCGGAAGTAGACGTTGTTGACGCCGTTCGGCGGTGAGCTGACGATGCACAGCGCGCCACGAGACAGGTTAGGAACGATGGACAACCAGATGTCGTCCTGCAGACGGGGTTGCAGGTAGGCGAAATTGTCGAGGAAGATTCGATCGTACGACAGACCGACGAGAGAGTACGGTGATGCTGGCGTACAGATGATCTTTGATCCATTGCTGAATTCGATCGCGATCCGGTTGTTACGTGTGATCTTCGGACGAAGCCACGCGGGTACCTGCTGAGCCGCGAAGACGATTCGCTCGAGAACCGTTGTCGAGACATGAGGATCATGGCCACAGAAGACGATCGTCTGATTCGGTGTGAAGAGAGCTTCCCAGAGGAGGAAGGCAGCACCAACCATCGTCGCGCCAGCTTGTCGTGGCTGCATCGCCAGCAGGTGGTCGTTGAGAACCATCTGCTGGACGTACTTGACCTGGTACTGGTAGAGAGATGTCTGAATTGTTCCGAGCAGCGGGTGCTGCATCTGGAAGTACGTGTCGATAAAGTAGACAGGGTCTACTGTGCACCGCTGAATCTCAGAGATTTCCTCTGGCTTTAGATTGACGGCCTTCTGACGACCACGCTTTGAGATGATTTTCATGTCTGCAAATAGAACCTGTGACGGAACTATTTACAGACACCGGGATCACTCTCCCGTCTTGGACTTGATAAGGCTGTCGACCTTTGCAGAAAGTTCATCGAGCTTTGCCTGCATCGCGACCTTCGCTTCGCCTGCCATGACCTTGGCATCAGCGACTCGATCCTCAAGCGGCTTCTCTTCAAGGAACTTCGTGGTCCACTTGACCGCGTAGTAGGATGCAACTGCACCGACAACACTTGAAACTGCTCGTACTAGGAATCCCATGTCTTCTCCTTGTTTAGATCTCTTCGAAGTCTTCACCATCATTATCACCACCGTAATTAGCGGCATATTCCCGCATCTCTCTTGCCAAGATCCGAGCCACGTCAATCGTCTTTGTAATGTCAACTGGCTCACCTTCATGACCCAGACCATGTCCCGCATCCATGTCGTACATGGAGCTTTGTTTCTGGCGAGATGAAAGCTTCTTCTGCATCTCAGGATCGTCTGTCATTTTGTTGAGCGGTGATTCGCTCTTCTCAAAGGTAACGGTGAAACGATTGTAGGTCTCGTCACCGTACTGCCGGGACGTAAATTCAAGCCGAATGCCAGGTCCACCTTCGTGCTGCACGACGGTACCTTTGACCTCACCTTTGAGTGCGGCCGCAATCGCCTTAAGATTCTTGATCAGACCTTCATCATGATCAGCTTCCTGGAGTAGTTCACTCAGCTTCATCTGTATCCTCAAGAGGTGTGTCCATCAACGCTCTGCCGAATTCGTAGGCGAGAGCTTCCTTCCAGACTGGAATGTTGATCTTCTTCGCCGTCTTGGTCGTCCAAGTTGGGAAGTGGTAGGCGGTCTTCTGTGGGTTGGACAACAGGTCTCTCACATTGGAGATGGCCGTCTTGAAAGCGGTGTCAACCCGCGCCGCTCCAACGCCCTTGATGCCGAGCTGAGACAGCCGGCCCTTCATTCGAGACGCGACGGCGGCCTGCTTCACCGAGTTGTAGAGTTCTCCGAACCAGTGACCACCGCCTGAGTAAGGACGGAACGGACCGCCTTTGACCCAGCCACCGCCCATCCCAGACGGCGGGGTTGGTTGTTCACCCATCGGCACGACAGGTGGTCCATCATCCTCGAGGATGATGGCAAGCATCTCCTCGTACAGGAGGTAGTCCTTGAATCTCATATCTTCTTGACCTCAGCATCAACGCTGATCATCCGCATGATCTCTTCTCGGGATGCAACGACGACGTTGTTCTGCGTCTTGCCAGCATATGGGACGAACGCGCTGTTGCGTGATCGATCTCCCTTGACCTTTGCCCTGGTGGCCGCGGCATTGAGAGCGATCGTCAGGTAGTTCGCAGCGACTTCAGCATTGCGGGCCGCGTAGCGTGGCTCGATGATCTCGGTGTAGGCGGTCTGCGTGTTGAAGGCGTTGATTGCGGCATCGTAGACCTCATCGATCTTGCCGTCAATTGCGATGTCTTCCTCGTCCTTCTCGACAGCTGGCTTCGCCTCAGGTTCTGCCATCTCAGCGAGTTCACCCTCGGTGATTTCGTCGTACTCGACAACGTCCTGCGTCGGTGCGGTGTTGAACAGCTCATCGAGCGGGTTCACGAGCATCGGATTTGTAGATTGTGGCTGCTTCATACTGACCTCCCCATTGCTTTCTTGGGTTTCGCTGGACCCTGCTTGAACATGGACTTTTCGGTTACAACTCGGAAGGTGGCGCCCTGCGACTCCGCAAAGATCGCCGCTGCCTTCCACTTGGCTTGATTGACAGTGTAGGCCAGCTTGTCACGTTCCGACATGCCAGGCGTCATCACAGATTCCTTCATCGGCTTGATCTCGATGATCTCTTTCTTGAGCTGACCTGTCGCATCCTGGTACATGATGATGAAGTCAGGGAAGTACCGTGAGACCTTTGGCCGGCCACTGGCGTCGACCTTGATCGGGTTCACGTACGGAATCGCCAGCTCTTCAGAGCCCCACCGCATGACGGCGTTGTTTGCGTCGAGCCACATCATGAAGCGCCGTTCCCATGAACTCCGAAACATGATGCGATTGACATTGCCGACATACTTCTGCGGGTTCTTCGGGATGAATCTGCCAGTGAGGGTGCCGCGCGCCATTAGAAACCAGCCTGTGGGTTCGAGATGAATGCGCCTAGAGGGTCGTCATTCGAACGAGTCACGCCTTGAACAGTCGCTGGGCCCCTTGCGCTGTCGATGACGTTCGTTGAGTAAGATCGAGCCGTGCTCTGATTGATCACGTTGGAGTTGCCAGAAGTCAGGTCACGAGCTGCCGATCCAACGAGACCACCAGCGATGTTCGAGACCTGAGAATTGATGAGAGACGCGAAGCGACCCTTACCGGCGATTGCGGTGACGCCACGAGAGACCGCATCTGAGGTGAGCTGCTGCGCCGCCCGACCAAGTTGATTTGAGAGAATCGCACCGAACGTATTACCGCTGCCTGGGCTATTTCCAGCGAGACCGCTTGGGCTCATGTCGACTGGGGCGCCACCAACTCCAGGCACCGTGATGTTGTAGGTCGGGCTGTCCATCCTCTTGAGAGAGCCGGCTTCGACGATCTCCATCCAATCGTAGTCGAACTGCATCGTCATCACGTTGACGTCATTCGTTTCATGAGACAATTCATCGAGGTCGAATGAGACGAGACGAGCATTGATGAAGTCGAAGATGACTTCCTTCGAGGCATCGCCGATCGGGGCGCCTGAGTCAACGTAGAATTGCTTGACGCGAATTGTATCGATCAGGTTGCCGACCTCGGAGTTCGTGACGCCACGAATTGCGTTGTCGGCACTGCCGTTCTCTTGAAAGGCCATGCCGTTTGAGGAATTCAACGACGACGAGTTCGGCAGGATGTTGGTGCCTTCACGCAGGATCTGACGGCGTGTGATTGGCGAGTGCATCATCATGAGCCCACGGAAGAAGTTCAGGACCCGGTTTCCCGTGTCATCCATGAACGAGACCGTCAATTCTCGGTGCCGGATCTTCTTCAAGACCTTCGTCCGAAAGTTGTACATGTTGACGTCGTCTTCGTATTCAAAGTCGATCTTTGGTCGGTCAACTGACTTCACCATGAATGTGAAGTCATTGCTCTTCGATCCCTGGAAAACCTCAGGGTAGCTCTTGATTGCCTCAGGTGTGAAGATGAACTCGACCTTGAAGAGGAACTTCATCTTCGGCCGGTAGGACGTTCCTCCAGCCAGGGCATGAGCGTACGAGGTCGCGTAATACGACCCGTCGTTTCTATTTGCAGGCGCGATGAGGTCGGCCGGGGCGGTATTGACCCCAAGCAGAGGACCGAGGGTGCCTCGACTGAAGTCCTCGACGGCCGCGCCGAAACGGGTCGAAGCCTCACGTTCGAGTGAGATCTTCGTACTATCGAGGATTGGTTTGAGATTCGCCATTAGTTATTTATGGCGACCTGCAGATACAACAAAGGGCCCGAAGGCCCTAAGTGAGGAGAGGAAGATTACTCTTCGTCGTTGATCGCCGCGGCGTCAACCTTCTCAACCTGAGATTCAGACAGAGGATCTGCACCGAAAGCTGCGAGGATGTCGTTGATCTCTTCCGAGACCTTCTTCTTCATCTTGACGCCCTTTTCGCCAGAGACGGAACCCTTGACGGACGCCTTGTCCATGACCTTCTTGGCGCCCTTTGAAGCTTCGCTACCAGAGCCACCGTCAACGCCGCTGTCGCTCTTCTTCGACTTCTTGCCAGACATCTTGGCGAGGAAGTCTTCCTTCTCCTTGCCAGACATTTTCTTCTCGACGAGGTCGAGAGTTGCGTCTTCGGAGAGAGGCTTCATGCCAGCGTACTTGCGGGCTTCGTTCATTTGTTCGATGATGTTCATTACGCGGGGTCCTATAAGTGGGGGATCGTGGATTTATTTATAGGACCTCGAGGGGCAGGCATGAAAAAGGGCGCTTCTAGCGCCCTTTTTCATGGAAACTTACCTAACGTAAGCCATCACCGAAAGTCCATCATTCACGACAGCTGCCTTCTTTCCCTTGTACGTTCCGAGCTCAATCTGGGTATAGCCGTACTCACGGTCGTCTTTCGTAGATTCTTGTTTGAAGCTTTTGTAAGCTTCATCGAAGGCCGCTGGATCGCCGTCTTCGACTTCACTCCCTATAATCATGAGCTTATTCACATTGCCCACTCCCAAGATGTGGGCGAGGGCAATGTCTTGACCTGGAACGCTTTGATCTTCTGCGGCTAGGTCATTGATCTCGTCTGCGGACATGTCAAGATCAACTTTGAAGTTGCCGCCCTTTTCAAAACCATCGCCAGATCCAGCTTGTTCGGTTAGTTCAGAGAGTTTCATGGCGTGTTCCTCAGATAGGGTTCTGTAAGGTCATTATATCATAGCTCACTTGTTAGAGTGAGCTATATTTTTGGGCTATTAAACTACGTTACCGCCGAGGGCCGTGCCATAACCGGCACCTGATTCAATCTTGCGAGCATGGTCGTAACGAATCGACGTCGTGACGGTTGCTGCTTCAGAAGCGGAGTAGTCGCGGTCACCAAAGTCGGCGTTCGCGATCCAGCATCCTTCGAGGATCCAAGAAGCGGTGACACCTTCATCACCGTCTAGTTGGTCAATACGGGCGCCGAACTTGTAGTCGGAGCCGGTTGCAGCCGTGTTGAGCCAACGACCATCGAGGTCATTGCCAATGATGCGGCCTTGAGTTTCGAGTTGCGCTTCAAGCACCTTGGTGGCGAGACCAGTTACGTCATCTTCGAAGGTGACGCTGATTGGTTCCCATGAGTGCTTGCCGGCAACGTAAGCGGTTGAGTTGTAGCGGTGAAGCACAACTTCTTCGAACGTCAGGTTTGGCAGAGTAATCGTTGTCGTCTGCATCGTCAGGTTACGAGAGTTCGCACCTGGGATGAGCTGACCGATGTTCTGGAACGTGATGCGGAATTTGTTCTTCAGGCGTGGGTGCAGAATACCTGCACCGGCTCCTGGAATTCCCATGTTTGAAAGTGTTGCGATGATAGTTCTCCTTGTGCGCTTCCGCTTCCCTATGCGCCTATTTATCAGGTAGGCGTGTTCGGGCAGTGATTCTGGGGCCGGCTACTTTTCGGCGGTGCTTGTCCTGGCGAAGAGGGTACAGCCATAGATTGACTTAGCACCGAGGGTCTTGCAGGCCCGAAACAGGTCGCTCATTGTCCCACCAGAGGCGAGCACATCGTCAACGACCATGACTTCTTTATCCATGAGAGAGTACTCGTCGTCCAGGTCGGACGTCACGATGTTCTTCACAAATTTCAAATACGGTTTGTAGAGATCCTTGGCGACAATGTGTCCATGGTCCTTGATTGACTTCAGAATCTGGTATGCAATGACGGCGAGGGCCTTCGCTCGGGCGTCCTCATCGCCCTTGAACTTCTCATCGAAGTATTCCGTGTCGATGTACTTCTTGATGATGTACGCCTTCGCTTCCTTGCGATCGTCTGGCAGGTCAGCGGAGACGGTCTTCTTGAAGGCACCGATCTTTCGGGCATCAACCTTCAGCTTGTCAGCAAGCGTGTTCGCAAAGTCGGCCGTGAGGGCCGAGCTGGACTGTGGAGTGACGATGACATCAGGCCGACGGTTCATCTTCCTGAATTGACCTGCGATGTGGGATGTGGCATCGTCAAGGAACGCGGAACGCCGTCTCTCAGAAAAGCTGAAGGGACCTTTGCCCTTCAGCGATTTGAGGATCTCAGTCGTCTCGCCTGGACCATCACCGGGGACATATCGAAAGGCGTAGAAGACCTCGTCGCCTCGAGTAGATGCCGCCTGCCGACCGAGTGGTCGGATGTTGGTCGCGATGCTTGTCTTCGTGCTCGGTCGGGGCTTCCCACCCGTGTTGACAGCTGCCAAGAGTTCGTCACCCTTGACAAAGATGTCTTCATTGAGCTGTAGGAAGTCCGTGAAACGCATCGGCTATTTATGCCGCACTCATAAGAAAAGAGCCTGATTTCTCAGGCTCTTTCAAATTACGGCTGGGTTGGAGCCGGCGCTGGTGAAGGCGTTGGGCTCGGTGCTGGCGCCGGTGGGGTTGGAGCTGGACTTGGTGAAGGCGATGGGGTTGGAGCCGGTGCAGGAGCTGGGGCAGGAGCATTAGCTGCGTCCATTGCGGCTTGCTTTGCAACTGGGTCGTGAGTCACGTCACCAGCGTAGAGCTGACGATACAGTTCAATTTCCCAACGTGCGAGAGCACGGAGTGGGTCATCACCAACGCGGCTTGGGTCATTTGTCGAACCCCATCCGTTTGAAGCGCCCTTTGGCGTGAATGCGAAAGCGCGTTCGGTGAAGAGCGTGCGGCCTTGTGCTTGAGTATTGTTAGACATGGAGTTCTCCTTGATTAGATGTCTGCGCTGGTAGCAACGACACGGATTGGGATGTAGATGAATTCAGCTGCACGAACTGGCTTGATCGCCACGTCCAACCACATTTCATTACGGTCGATGCGATCAGCCGTGTTGTTGGCTTCATCGCAGTACGTCGCGTAGTCGTAAAGTCCACGCTTGACCAGGATGTCGTTCAGAATTGAATCTGCCGCCGACTTCAGGTTGTCACGCGTGATCTTGTCGTTCGGTTCGAAGACGAAAGGCAGAGCGCCCTTTCGCAGTGAACGACGAAGGTACATCACGAGACGAACGACGTTGATACGGTCCAGAGCCGATGCGGCTGGTGCCGACGTCTTCTGTCCCCAGACCATGAGACCACGTCCTGGGTAGAACAGGAACGGGTTGATGTTCTTGTCGTACTCGTACAGGTTGTCCATCTGGCCATCGTTCAGGTTGGCTTCGACGAAGGTCGTTGCGGTGCCTGGCGTGCCAGTGTAATAGCCAACCTTCGAGACACCCGTGATTTGACCACGTGAGATACCGGCTGGTGGTGTCCAGACATAGCCCGCGTTGTCGCTGTACGCGATCGTGCGAAGCGCGGTGCCGGATGGAGCGCCAAAGACGTTGTGACCGTCCAGGTTGGACAGCAGGCACCATGGGTAGTAGTACGCAACCGACGTCGAGCTGAAGCGCTCTGAGGTCAAGCCCCATTGTGCAACCTGTTCTGGCGTCTTGTCGCCTGGGGTATCAGCGATGACCATCGCTTCGTCCTTGACAGACGTGCTCAGAGCGAGCAGTTCGTCAACAACTTCCCAGTAACCTGGGCAGAGGATCAAGTTGAACTCATACGTTGGTGAGCGAACCTCAACGTTCGAGTTGATTTCAGCCTGGAGCGCCGTGACAATTGCGACTCGCTTCGATGCGTCGTTGGCACCGAGTGGGGTTGCGATTGTAACAGAAGAGACAGGAATCGTGAACTCGTCGCCTGAAACGAACGGCGTCGTGCCGGCGACTGCCGTGAAGTTGATTCGATTGTTGTCGAACGGTGAGTTGACAACGCCTGAACCCGAAACACCGGACACGGTACCAGTGACGTTGAACGCCGTGGCTGAAGTGAAGGTGATCGTGTACGTTTCTGGCACAGCGAGTGAGTCAGCTGACATGCCAAGCAGTCGACCGTTACCCGTGTTGCCTGCACCCGCCACCGCGGTGTAGATCAGGTTGAACGTGAACTTGTCACCAGCCGAGAAAGCGACGGTGCCAGGAACGACGTTGAAGTTGATGTACGTCGAGCTGAATGGGAATCCAACAGTACCGGCACCGAAGTAGCCAGAGACTGAGCCAGAAACCGAGAAGGTCGATGGTGTATTGAAGAGGACCGTGACCTGCTGTGGCTTCACGCGAGAATCGGTCGCTTGAATGTTCTGCAGGGTGCCATCACCGATGCCGTTGTATGACGGAGTCGCTTGTAGGATTGGCTTACCAAGACTGATGAAGGTCTGTGGCATGTCAGTGATGTCGATGTTGGCACGAACGACATACGCGCGGTTCAGAACTCCAAGCGCCTGGTTGAGCGCGAGAAGACCATATTCGTTGCGTGCATCACCGTGATACTCATTGCCTGAGACATCGCGACGGAAGTTTGGAACTCCGTAGAGCTGCAGAGATTGTCCGATAGATGTGACCGTGCGAACGACCGAGTGTTCAAGCGTGCCAGCTGCTGGGGTGATTCCGTTAGGTTGTGTCTTGCCTGCATTGGTCGCAATGAAGAACAGCGGAACCGTAGACGCGGACACCGGAATAAAGTAGCTCTCGTTTGTAACAGTGACCGAGACGCCTGGGGATACCAGTGTTGCCATTGTTTTTCTCCTATGGGTGGGCAGTCAAACTGCTCTGGTTGTTCATGGAGGTATTTATGGGTGTGCTTGGTTTCCGGTCAGGAACGCGCATCACTTTACGGGAGAGGGGATGGTTGATATGGCACTGGCCCCTCAGGATCTCGACTATCAAACTCAATGCGGGCGAATGGGGTGCCGAACGGCGTGAGGTGGCCGTCCTCATCAACCTCATTGATGTTCATCGAACCGAGATCGCCGATCTGAACGATGATCTTTCGGACGAGGTCGTCCTTGACACCAATTGGCAGACCAAGCCAGATGGGCATCGTGAACTGCAGGGTCCACACAATCATCCGACGATCGGTGCCTGATGGATAGTTCGTGTCATTCCCGATGTCGGTCAACGTGACGTTCGTCAGTCGAGCCCAGTCAAATGGGCCGTCTGACTTCTGGATCTGGAGGTCGGGGTTGAAGAGAACCAAAATCTGTTCCAGAATCTGGTCCCTCTGATTGCTGTTCGAGACGTACATCGAGAGCTCAAGGGTCAAGCTGTATGGAACTGGCATGACCCGCTTGACAACGGTGAGGTCATCGGGGAAGACACCGCCAGCCCGCATCGTGACTCGTTGATCAACCATGCCAGGCGCCCGGCGACGGGCATCATCGATCGTGATACCTGACATGTAGACCGCCATCGTCGGCAGGGAGAACATCCGATTCTGGGTGTTACCGGCCATCAGGGCGGCGACGACACGATCCTTATCACCAATGACGATCGGCACTGAGATGTACTCAGGAACGTCGCACTCACCAAGTCCCGTCTGCACCTTCAAACCATGGAAGATAGAGACGAATTGGAGAATGTATTGTCGGATCTGGCCATCGAACCAGTAATGTTGAATTGCCATTATGAGATCTTCTTGGAGGTCGGCGACAGCTGAGTATCAAGGTTGAAGATCTCTAGCTGCGATGGCCGGTGAGCTGAACGTTCTTGACGACGGTCACGTTCAACAAACAGCCATTTTGCCTTGACAGCCGAGTACTTGAAAAGCTGTGCTGGAATCTTCGTTTTTGGATCGTATTCAAGCCGGAACCACTGCCCGTCAGTTGAATCTGAGACGGCTGGGAGCTTGAAACCGGTGTCATATGGTTGTCCATCCGGCGGCAGCGCATCCTCAACATACATGCCAACGCCATCGTAGGAGCCAGGTTGATTGAAGCGATTCGTGCCTGACGCCTGCTCGCGAATGTTCGTGCCCTTCTCAGGCACCGCTTTGCGAGCCTCAGCTTCATTCGCCTCAGTGACGGTGAGTGGGGCAGTTTGAATCTGCTCGATGCCCTCGAAGAAGCGACCATCGTCAATGATGTACTTCTGCGTGTCAACGGTCCCGAGAATGTCACGGTGTTCCTGTGATGGAATCAGCTGCTGCGCTTGGAACCGATAAATGACCGGCTTCCAGCCAGACGTGTAACCGTCGGCCGCCCAGCCAACATCAGTGACCTCCAGGAACTTCCGAACTGGTCGAAGGTTGTGATCATACTGCATTTCAGACGGCACCTCCAGCACGTCGCCAATCACGATTGGACGACCGAGGGTGCGGACCATGTTGGCGAAGGAGACCGAGAAACTGTAGATGTCGGCGACTTGAAAGCCAAACTTCGAGAGGTCAGAGACAGCATCAAACGGCGTGTAGGCCGCCTTGAGTTGGAGGGAGGACTTCGCGTAGTCGCGATCGCGGTTCTCCATCATGAGGGTGTCTTGAATGTCGTCGAGACGGGTCGCTTGGAAGTCGAAGAGCTCCAACTTCTCGACGACCCATGGCTCATTGAAGGTCGCTCCTGCAAAGGAGATCGGCACGATTCTCCAGTAGCGAGATGCGGCTGATTGCTTGATTCGAATTAGGGCGGCCGCATTCATGTTCGGCAAGTTGACAACGTCAACCCGCTTCCAGTCCATCTCAACTGGTGCCATGAAGCTATCGCCAGCGACGAATGGGACCGAGCCCGCCATGAGGACGAATGAGCCCTCAGAGGAGTTGAAGACCTGACCAACGATGGCGGTGCCCAAGATTGTCGTGCCAGCAGGCGAGGTGTATGCCACGGTGAAGTGAGTCGCGTCATCGGCAAAGAGCATGAACGCGCCCTGACGAGAGGCGTAACCCTGCACGAACCGGCCGAGAGAACCATTGCCGGTGCCCGTGAAGGTGATCCTCAGCGGGTCGATCTTGAATGTGCCTTCAGACCGATCGACACGAACCTGAAGAGCTCGAGTACGGGCGTCAGGTCCTTGCTTGATACGGAAGCTCGTAATGTGCTGGAGTTCAGGTTGCGGCTTCCCATTCTCGGGCTGACCGTAGGACGTGAGTCGAATGCCGAAGTCGTAACCGATGTAGGAAGGGGTCTGTGTAACAGCGAGACCTGTCTCGCCGCTTGTCCAGTCATCAACGAGTTCGTCGAAGGCGTTCGCGGTGTCATTCGACCCGATCGGTGTACCTTGGCCCGTCAGGTCAATCAGCTTGCCTTGTTCGTGGATCCCGAGAAGCTTGAACACGTTGACGGGTGCACCAGAGATGTTGAGTGCCTCGGCCGCCAGGCCGTCTTGATAGGTGTTCTCAAGGACCGAGCACTCGTCCTGCGTGATGGTGTAGGTCCCACCGCAGAATTCAGGCGGCACGTACGGGTTCGCTGGTGCCGCCGGCACCGATGGGAGCCCGCTGTCTGGCGTGTTCGGGTTGTTGAAGGAACCCGCCGCGTCAGCGCACTCCTCGAGAGTCGTTGGATCAAGGTTCGTCAAGTCAGCCATGTCATGCAATCAAGAAAGACAGGTTACCCAGTCCGATGTGGCCACCGTATTCGTAGTTCAGGAGTTCTTCCTTCAGCTCAGCCATGTCCTGTCGTGCTTCGGAAACAAGGAGCTCGCCATTCAGGTTGATGGAGCCAGATGGTCCAGGTGTGCCTGATGCGAACTTCGAACGGATCAAGCCAAGCATCATCTTCAGTTCGGCGAGGGCCCAGTTTTGGATGTACTGCTTGCACCAACGGTCCATCAAGATCTCTTGCTCGCTGCGTTCGAGGTACGCCTCGATGACAACCGTCTCGTAACCGCGGATCGACCGAAGGATCGTTAGCTCGTGAGTCGCCTCGTACCAGTTGAAGGTCAAGTCGCCCGCATAGAGCTTCGTCAGCTCCTCACCGTAGGCCGCGACCAAGTGGGTGCTGAGGAGGTCGCCACCACCAGCTGCGAGGTCATAGTACTGCTGCGCGAAGGCCTGCGCCCAAACATCCTGTGGACCACCACCGTAGATGCCGAGTGGACCCATCCGGTGAATCTTGTGGATGTCGACGATGTGATCGGTCTTGTCGATCGCTGAATTGAGGTAGTACTTCTGCTGGCCAGGGATCAGCTTGTAGAGGATGTAGCCGAGGCGGTACGCGCCGCTCGAGAGTTGCCGGTAGTTGTCGACAGCGTTGTCGATCGCGATGTTGAACTGCTCTTCCTGAAGTTCAACGCAGAGCTGAGGCCAACCCATCTGCGAGTTGAGAACCTTGATCAGGCGAATGCGCTCGTCGTAGGACCCGTCGTTGCCAACAAGGGTCTTGTCCGATGATGCAACACCAACCTGATCGGTGTTCACCTTGTTCCACGACGTGCCGTTCCATGCATTCAGGTCGCGAGACGTCGTGTTGTAGAAGAGCTGTCCAATGTATGGTGGACGAAGGAGCTCTGGCTCAACCGTGATCGGTGTCACGAACGCTGGCACGAGCACTGGGGCGAGGATCGTGCCGCTGTTGTAGATGGTGTTCGTCGAGTTCGGGTATGTCCACATCGCACCGTCCCAATACTGGAGCCGTTGGATGGAATAGTCGTAGTACATCTGCCCAATGACTGGCGTGTTTGGTGGGGTCGTGAGGGCAGAGAACGTCGTCAGTGGCACCCACGTCATGCCAGTGCGGAGCTTCAGGTTTGTCGCGTTCATGTCCGCCCACTTCAAGCCGTCGAAGACCTTGAGCTGGTTGGCTGCGTAGAGGTAGACCTGGCCGAGGACGCCTGGGTTGTACGGGCCCGAAACGATCGAGTCAGCACGGGTTGGGATCCAAGATGCCGAGTTCTCGTCGTAGTACTGAACGAGGTTGAGCTGCTGGTCGTGGTAGACCATGCCTGGCGTTGGGGCCGTCGGTGCAACGGGGAACGATGGAATGTTGCCCGTGTAGGTGGCACCCGGCTTCGACGTCGAGACGTCCTCAAGTGGGTAGGACTGGACACCGATCGGGTAGTACTGGAGGATGTTCGAGACGGCGTGAACCGACGCGTAGTAGATCGTGTTCGGGTTGGTGTCAGCAACCGTGATGTCAAAGACCTTGTACGACTCAGGGTAACCCGTGGCGCTCGTCACATTGGTTGTCACCGTCTCCTCAACCTCTGGAAACGGAATGCTCAAGATCTCGTAGTACGCGCCAACAACCTGCGCGGCACTTGTAACCTGTGTTGGTGCGATCCAGCTCGGGGCAGGATCAGCTGTGTACCGTTCACCGTCCTTCGGGTAGTCGGCCGCGGTGATTGGCTTGTCGCTCAGCAGGACGACCGCGCCATCGGCGGTTCGCAGGGACATTGGTCGAGCGACGGTCAGCTTGATTGTATCCGGGGTTGGGCGCGTAACCTCGATGAAGAACTGCCGCGCTTCGACCCACAGGTCATGGGTGGTCTTGGCTGAGATATCTGATGGTGTAGTCATGGCAGTCCGCGCATAGTCATGGAACTATTTATGTCCATCCTGGTAGGACGGTGTATAATGCACCATGCACAAACAACCTGACAATCAAGCCGAAGCTGAAGCAATCTACAAGAAGGCTATTGCAGCAGCCAAAAAGCTGACCAAGTACGTCGCTTATACGGACCTCGATCTGATCGACGGTGAGTATGTCATCACGATCGAGACCGATATTCCTGAGGGTGTCGGTGATGCTACCGAGACCATCATCAAGAAGTCGAAGCGTGGAATCTACCTGAGGGTCAAGGCCTTCGAAGGTTCCTTCGATTGGGCGTCAGACACCTACATCAAGGACGCCATCCTCATTTATTTCAAGTTCTGAGCAACCGCTATCTAGCAACTAATGCTTTATTTCGCGCGTTGCTGGTGCCTGTAAATATTGGATGGCACATTTTGTCCTCCATAAGTTCAGGCCCTCCGAGACAATCGATGCAGTGATCCGCCTGAAGGGCAGGCACAGCTACTCCCATGTCGAGCTCAAGCTCCTCCGAGAGAGGTTCAACGAGTTGAATGGGGTCCGGGTACCACGTGCCGGGGATGTCTACAAAATCCCGCTAGAGACACTCACCACCGATGACTTCGGCGACGTGATCGATTACTCGACCATCGTACCGGAGCCTGTACCTCCACCGCCAGAACCTGTCAAACCAGTCGTCGCGACCGGCGGGCTGGCGGTTTCAGGAGCTCGTCGCCCTAGGCGAGAACCTTCCTGAGCACCTTCGCGATGTTGTAGGCGTCGTCGGCCCCGTTGTGGTGCCGACCTTCGAGGGTCTCACCGACGAAGTTGAGGGCGCGGGACAGGCCGAGCTCCTTCGACATCTTGTAGCGAACCGCCATCAGGGTCTTGATGTTCCAGTGCGATCGCATCCGATCGAACGGGTTCTTGTTCTCGTGGATGTTGTAGAGCCGACCGACCCCGGCGTTGCCGTAGGCAGAAAGCTTGTGTCGGTCGTACTCGCCGAAGCTGGCCCAGATTGTCACGGCGGTCGGTGAGAAGCACGAATCAAAAGCGTCGAAGGCCTCCTCGATTGAGAGGCCTTCCTCGTCGATCACCTCCTGCGTCCAGCCAGTCAGCTGCGTGCAGAACGGGGAGATCTTCGTGAACTTCGGGGCGACCGCGATCGACGTCTTGTTGATGATCTCGCCCGTCTTGACGATCAGTTCGCATGCCCCGATCTCGATGATCTCGTTCGGCTGGGAACCCTGCTCTTCCCTGGTTTCCCAGCACGTTGCTTCGACGTCGACTACCAAAATTCTCTTCAGGTCTGCACCCATTTCAAGTTCCTATTGTTCGAATGAGAAGGTCCTTCACGGTTGAAGGATCACTCTTGTACCGTTTCATGACACCGCCGACCAACGCGTTCAAGGCCTTTTCAAGACCACCGCGATACTGCTCAACGGCTTTGACATTTTGCTCGAGCACCTGTGTCACGGCGGCCATCAGCTCAGTTGGCACGTCTGCGAGAAGCTTCGCCTTCTTTCGCGCTTCATTTTTCCGGCGCTGCGTGCCAGGCGGCGTAACCTTTCTCTTTCCGGCGACCCAACGTTCGGCGCAGAGTCGCATTTGATCTTCAGTCTGGCAGAAGCCGGCGTCAATGCATTTCCAAACGTAGACCTCGATCTCCCACCGTCGTTCCCATGCCGGGGTCGCTTCAAGGAACGGGATGAGGGCACCGATTACCTCGAGCCGCTTGATCCCGAACAGCGGCACCTTCACTTATGAGACGCCCACCATTGAAGCAGCGCTCCAGCCACCAGGCCAGCGAAGACGCCGAACTCGACGGCCGTCGACGCGCCGATCTCACCACTCTTCACGAAGTACATGAAGCACCATGGAATGGCTCCACTGAGGAAGCCGCCGATAACTGTTGCAATGGCTGCCCGTGGAATCTTCATGGCATGACCTGCAGCTCTTGCAGCACCTTCAGCTCGGCCGTGTTCTTGATGCGCTCGACGCTGAACTCGGTCAAGGCCTGTCGCCACTGGTTGTAGGTCTCACCACCCGACTGGAACAACATGACCTGTGCATGCGCCTTCGCGATGCAGTACTCGAGGACCTTATTCCGCTCCTGGAGCCAGGTCGCGCGTTCGACTGAAATTGGCTTGGTCATAGTCCTGTATCCTTGATGAGAACCAATCTGGCGGTTGCCGATTGGTCCAGCGGGCAAAGCGGGCTTTCGCCCCCACGTAGTAATTCTGGTAAGCAGTGACGGCATCTTCATGCTTGAATTCCTCGGCCATCGACTGCGGTGGGTCCGTGTACGGGCCCTCGAGGATGTTGCGCGGTGTCTGACTCAGCGCCTCACGGAGCTTCGCGTCCGTTGAGTGGCGCTTGCCGTAGCGGTGCGTGTACTCGTCGCACAGGTGCGCGAAAAGCCGGTAGAGGTAGGAGTAGTTTCGATCGGTCGACCTGCACCAGATGGCACCAGGGTGCTTGATGTGCGACGCCTTGTACAGCGGGTTGGTCGCTTCATCGGCCATTTCCCAGACCTTCACCCGCCTGGTGGAGATTTTACCCATGAGGCCTGGCTTTTCACGAACTACAACGCCTGGAACACCATCGAGGAGTCGATGAGCGGTGCTCAGCAGCTGCGCGTACTCGATGATCATCTTGACGACATGTTTGTCGCAGTGCTGGCGGGCAGCTTCAGCTGGATTTCGGTCCAGGTAAAAAATGTTCATGGGTCATTATATCACTCTTTCGATCGAAAAGTATGACCGATAGTCAGAGGATTTGTGATCCTCGCTCGCCTTGAACCCCTTCGGCATGTAGCGCTTCAGGAACTTGGCGTACAGACTGCCACGGCTCTTCTCGTTCTTGTCAGCGGTGAAGTGAACTCGCTGGATGTCAGGCCGTTCCTTGAACAGTCGTTCGAGGATGGCCTTGATCGTTGCAAAAATCTGCAGCTCACCACCACGCTTAGTGAGGTTGAACGCGCCAGCGCCAGCGCTCGGCTGTTTGAAGATGACTTCCCATGAAACGGGTGTTCGATCCTGCTCTTCGATGCCATCCTCTTCTTCGTTCTCCCGCTGCGCCTGTGTATCGATTGGGTCAGCTTGGAAGACGATGAGGCGAAGGCCGGGTTGAACCCGAAATTCGGCTTCAAACCAGTTCTTCTTGTTCTCGGTCACCTCAAAGTCGAGGGGCCTGTCAAGCACTTCAAGAATAGTTTGATGTAGTTCCATCCGCTATTTATCGAACTGCAGACTGGTCGTCACCAGAGGAGGTGGTTTCCACTCCGGGATGTCAATGCCCGTGTGTTCCAGCATCCAGTCAGCGAAGATTCGACGATGGCAGAACTCAGACCTGTTCAGGTCCTCGTAGCAGAGGAACGTCGCATTGGGTCCGAACCGTTCTAGGACCTCGTCATATACGTTCCAGGGGTCCAGCTTGCTGAGGACTTCCTCGTAGTACCGAGCCGTGTAGTCGGTTTTCGACATTCCTTCCTTCCGGGCCTTGTGTCCATGCACGAGTTGCCAGGACGGTGCCAGCTCCTTGTACGTGTAACCGAGGTACCAGGACGGGGTGCCTTGACTGATGCTGACCGGGACGTCAATGTGCCGGATGTTATTGAAGTAAGAGGTTTGCATTACGAGACGGATGTAGGAGCGACATTTTGGTGCAGATCTCGCATGCGTTTTGCAAATGCGGCGTAGCGGTCCATGAACCACTTGTCACCAGCCATCATGTCAAGAGTCGCTTCCTCAGGGTCCACGATCCGAGTCCCAATTGGAAACTGTCTCGATGTCAGGTCGATGTCAATTCCGCCTGCCATGCTCCAATAGTGTCGCGTTGTAAATCCACCCGGAGTGATGGCGGTTCCTGCCGCCATCGACCAACCGAATTGATCCCTGAGATAGAGGGTCGTTACGCCGCACTGACCCCACGCACGATCCTTGCCCTCGTACGTGTCGGGTGACCAAGTCGTTTCAAGTGACCAGGCCTCTTCAATCAGCGGGCGCAACGTAATCAATCTCATCGAGACCTATTTACAGGAGAACGATCGCTCCACGCACCACGGCGGAAAACTCTGACTTTCCGCTTTCGGTTTCCATTGCCGAACCGGCGCTACCGCCTGACTCAAGTGACGCAGCAGCGGCCATTTGGATCTGACCACCACCCCGTCGACCGTAGGTGTTGCTTGCGTTGCAGCTGACCTGCAGGCTCTGCGGCACGTACGAGCTGAAGCCGAAGAGCTGTGTCAGCAGGTTCGCCTTGGCTTGGAACGACTTGACAGCCTCAGCTGTCAGGGACTCCTCGATCGCCAGCTTTGCGGCGCGCGAGACATCGTTCGATGTCCCGGCAACTGCCATTGACACGATCTGCGAAGCCAGGCTGGAGATCGTCGCGGTGTCGGTCCCCTTGACCGTGAGCTGCGCAATGCCCCGGTAGCCGGTGATCTTCGCTTTCTTGTCGTAGATCGGACCGACTGAGAAGCCGGTCGTTTCGGCTTCGACCTCGCCAACCTTCAGCAGTGGTCGAACGATCGCCATCGCTTCAGCTACCTTCTCACGAAGTTCTCGCTGCACATCGAAGGACGTGTCACCGCTTTCGCTGGCGGTGAACAGGAGAATCAGGACATCGTTCTGAATCTCCTTCGTGGCGACGGAGTCGATGTTGAGGAGGGTCTGGATGTCAGACGAGGCGACTTGAGTTTTCATTTCAGTCTTTCAAAGTTGATAGAAACTTCTGGAGATCAGGAATTCTCCTGAGGGGAACAATCATGAAGCCATCCAGGTACGCGTAAACGTTTTGGCTGTCTGCACGAAAGAGATATGGGACATGAGTTTGCTGCTTGTCAGGAATGATGTAGCAGTTCTTCACGAACCCCGGTGGATACTGTGGTTGGGCGGGTCGAGACGCGATCTTCATTCGGCGTAGACCTTGATGCCAGCTGCTTCGAGAAGACGCTTGGCCTTGGCAAGCTGATTCGCCTTGACCTTCACCGTCGCGCCGTTCTTGCGCATCTGCTCGATGGCCTCCTTGGTCGCGGCGTCTCGCGCCGCTTCCTCGGCCGCCTCCGCATCCTCATACGCCTTTATTTCGGTCTTGAAGATCTTCTCGAGAGTGAAGTCCTGGGTGTCGATGTTGTAGGCCTCGACCTCGGTCGCAAACTGGGCGATTTCCTCAGTGATTCCCTTGACGATCGCCGCCTGCAGCGTCTCGTTCGCCACAATGGCATCCATCGATAGGGACACCCCGTACATGTCGTTCATGTACTCCTGCACCCAATCGTGCATGCCCTTGATGACGAACTGTGGAATGGGCACCGCAATCTCGAAGGCGGTTTCGGTGTTCTTGCGTTTGCGTGCCATCAGAAGAGCCTCGTCAAGAGGCCAACGTTGTCGGCGTGAGTTGGCGGGGTCCAGCCTTCTGGCTTGATGAGGTCTGGCAGACCGAGTGGGTTCGGTCGGTTCTTGTTGACGCCCGGGTTCTTCTGCATGTTCTTCGTGTGAACACGAGCCCATGCTTCCTGAGAGTCGATGTCGAACGCATTGAGGGTGCCGATCGCGACGACGCAGAGGTCGATGAGGGCATCGACGATGTCCTCCGCCCGATCGGTTGGTCGCTTGTATTCGTCGTTGAATGCAGCATCGACCATTTCATCCAGCTCTTCCTGGAGGAAGTCGATGCGGAACTTGAGGAACGTCTGGAGCTGGTCCTTCTCGAGGGTCCGAATGACTGGGTTGACGCCGAACTTGATGTGCATCTCGGCAATGTCCGCCACCCAGTCTCCTGTTGGAGTCCAGGTGTTGAGGATACCGCCGGTACCTGCTGACTTGACATTGACGACGCCGTCAAGAATATCGATTGAGGGTTGTCCCATTTGATTCTCCTGTGGTAAGGAGATGGGACTATTTTACAACATCAAGTGACTCCTGTCAACCTGTTTCAAGGATCACACCTCGAGCCGCAGCTCCATTTTCCGGACCAGCGCGGCCAGCGGCAGGAGCTGCGTGACACCGACGCGCTTCAGGCTCTCACGCATGTTGTCGATCAGCTGCGCGCAGAGGGAAGCGAGGTGGTAGATCTGGGAATCGGTGATGGTCGAATTCCGGTCGATGACGACGTTCATCTCGCTGACGAGCGACTCGGCATCGCGCTCGCTGAAGTCCCGACGAAGGAGCTCATGCCGCAGCTCTCCCATAAAACGAAACTGTGGGAACTTGGAGAAGTCGATCTTGACCATCTCCTCCATACTCGCGATGAGCGAGGTGACAGGATCAGACACGTTGTGGTTCCTCTGGTGTGGGTGTGTTCATTCGTCCTCCTTGGGAATGATGATGGTGACATCAACCACCTGGACGGTGAACTTGTTCGAGAGATAGTGGCGCTTGACGGTGCGGGCGGCCGACTTCGACAGGATCGGCCATGGCTTGAAGCAGAACTCCTCGGCGTCCTCAGCGGTCAGGAACCGACGACGGTGCCAGAAATCGGCAGGTTCACCAAGGGCGTCGAGGTACCAGGTGGTACCATTACGGCTCACCTTGATGGCGAACTTCTCAGGACCAGTCGTGTCAACGACTGTCTTGATTCGCTCTGCGATGTAGGTGCGGACGCTCATCAGCCCTCGCCCTGGCTGTAGATTTCGTCGCTGATCGCTTCTTCCCGGGCCCATGTGAGGAGGTCATCGAGCTGCTTTTTCAAGACAGCATCGTCACCGACGAGGGCATCGTACCTGTCGGCCATCGCGCGGATTTTATCCGGCTTCGTATTCCAGAAGGCGAAGCTGGCGACAGGGTGGGCAGGAGGTTGGCGGTTGAATAAGCTCATAGAGCATTATAACCCCAACCTCAGGTTCTGTACACTACTTTTTGATAATCCCGCCCTTCTCGTTGAGACCCTCAACGAGAAGGGCTTTGACGAGGGCGGCCTCGAGTTTGACATCACCTCGGACGATGTTCTTGCGAATGACCTGAACGACCTTCTGGGCCTTCTCGAACCCATCGCCGCTCGAGAAGATGATGTTGCCACCTGATTGGGCGTTCCAACGCCACTCGCCAGCGGCGTCCTTGAAAATTGCGAACTTCATTTTTGTCTCCAATAGTAAAAGTAGATTGCGGTCATGATGACCGCAAGAATGGCAACGGGGATGAAGAGGATGAAGCTAAAGGCCAGCATGCTCGATCACAGAATCTTCTCCGACATCTTCTTGACCTTCTTCGCGATCTGCTCGAACGACTTGTTTTCGTCGTCGTTCATTTCCATCAGTTTGTTGATCTGTTTCTCGGACATCCCAATGAAGTCGACAACTTTCTCGGGCAGAAGTTCTTCGGCCTTCATGTAGCGGTTGTACCTCCACTTCGGCCCGCCGTTCTGGGCGAGAACGTCGCAGAGAACACCGAGGCAGCAGAAACCACCGTCACCTCGAAGGTAGCCTTGGGTCTGCTGATACTCACCAGATTCTAGGGCGTGAACCCACTGCTCAAAAACAGCCTCTCGGCTGATGTCAACCTTGAATTTCATGGAAGCCTCCTAATGAGAAAGCTGTCGACGCGCATGATCGGGTTGTCGTGATGGAAGGTGCCGTCATCGTTCTGCAGCGCCAGGTCGTACAGAACCTTGGAGTCGGTGAACGAGATGCTAACCACTTCGGCGGCGAACGCTATCGTGGTGCACCAGCGAGACGGGCTGTAGTTCCCCGGACAGAAATGGACGATCTCACCGATTGCGAAGGCAGCCTGCAGAGGATTCGATGGAATGGGGCGTGATTGTATGAGCGGCATATGCTGATTATAAGCCGCTCACCCCACAACGGGTCAACCGACTATAGGTTGACCCGCCGTGAGAACAAAGATCAGCTGGCGTGGAACTGCTGGAGCTGCTTCACCTTGAGCTGGAGGGCCTCAAGCTCGGCGATGATCGGGAGGATCGAGTACGCTAGCTTGTCGATGCTCGGCGCGAGGGGCGGGATCGGCTTGCTGGAGGAACGGGTCGCCTTGATGCTGAGCGATCGGCGAACGAAGGCGACGTTGAAGTTGGTGATCGAGAAGCCGAGCTGCTTGCTCATGACACCAGCGAAGAGCGCATCGGAGAGACCTGACTTGCGGTAGTCGACGCGAACACGGGTGATCAGCTTCTTCATCTGGAAGGAGTCCAGGCGGTTTCTTTCGGCGGTCATTTCATTCCTTGAGACGTGAATGCGCCAACAGCCTGATCTAGTCAGGCTGTTGGAAGGGGCGGACCCGATTAGGCGTCCGTCTTTTCGGTGTCGGCGACAGCGGCCGGGGCCGGAGCTTCCGTCATCAGAGCGCCTTGGACCTTGGAGAGCAGGGTCTCGAAACGCAGCTTCGAGAGGTCGTACTTCTTGCCGACCTTCAGCTTGACGGCGTGAGCGACCAGCTTGTCCTTGTCTTGGACGACGCCGCCGAGGACAGCGTTCATCCAGGCGTTGCCGAAGCTGAAGCGCGTGCGCGACTTCTGCTTGACGAGGTAAGCGGCGGTGGGCTTCGTGGTCTGGGTCATGGTGTTCTCCGTGGTGGCGGTTTGGTTGGTTTCGACTGCGACTTGGTTGGTTTCGGTGTTCATTTGAAAGATCCTTAGTGGGTTGGTATGATGTTATTATAAGCACCCGGGCCAGGATGTACACAAGTCAAATGTAACAGTTGACGTTTAGTGGTGCGAAACCACCAAGTTCTGTTGGGCGTGCGTCAACACCGCGATCAACGCAACGATCAGATCGTTGCCATCCATTTCGTGAACGATTGCCGGCTTATTGGCCTCGTCGAAGAAGGTGTACCATCCCAGGTCATCAGAAACACCCGGTTCAACTTCCTTCGCGAAGACGACCTGCGACCATGTCATCTTGCAGTAGCTATCGGCAGGATCGACGATGAACACTCGACCAGTCGTTTCCAATTCCCCGTCCTTGAACATCAGCTGGACGAAGCACTGATCCTGGGTTTCAGGATCAGGGTCTGGCACACGAAAAATGGCCATCAGTACCATGGGCAACCTCGCAGAACTTCGGTGTGGATCGAGAAGCAGAGCTCAGCGTCGTTCTTCACGACAAGCAGCGCGCTCACCTCCTCGTTGGGTACGAACCTCTTCAGCTCCTCGCGGCTGAACTTGATCTTGCACTTCATGAAGATCAAGAGGTGGTTGCCAGGCGTGACGCGCGTCACGACCGGTTTCCAATCGCTCGCGCCAGTGCCAAGCCCGGTTTCCTCGAGGACCTCACGAGCGATCGCGGCCTCAGCGCCTTCGCCTTCGTTGACGAAGCCACCGGGGAACGCGAGGCCGCCCTTGAAGGGCATGATGTTCCGTTCGACGACCAGGTAGTGGGTCTTGCCGATCGGCATGATGGCGACCGCCACCGGTGTTGGATTCTTGTAGTCCATAGGGACGGGCCTCTCAGGCCACGGAGTTCGTTGGAGAAACATCAGATCACAGGAACTGACTCGATGCGGTACTGGGTGACTTCGCCGAAGCGGGTGCTTTCAGCCCTCACTTCTTCCTCGGTCAAGCCAACCTTGGCCAAGATGCTTGGCAGCTGTTCTTTCCGCCAGATGTCAAACGCGACGGACCATGCCTCTGTTGGACCATACATCTCTTCGCGTTTCTCGGCGTTCCACTTCAAGATTTTGACCCGCTCAGCCCGCATTTCATCCGTGATGACTTGCTTTTGGCCTGGCAGGCTGGTCCATTTGGGCACCTCGCGCATCGCAGCCTGGACTAGCTCGTACGCGGGGGTGGCCGGCTCAGGATGGACGGCGACGTAGCCTTCCTTCAAGGCGTCCATCGCCATCCCGTACTCCTTGTACTTCTGGGCGACCTCGTGATTTCGCGCCTCACGTTCGGCAACGTACGCCTCGGCCTTTACGAGATCGAAGGATGTCACCTTGACGGCTTCCCACGCCTCGTCGTACGAGCCGCCGTAGGCGATCACTGCGTAAATTTCAGAGGTCATCATTTCATCTGGTCGATGTACATTGAGAAAGCGCCAGGCGTCGCGACGCGGATGACCGCGGCTCGATCCTTGACAACGACGACCTGCTCGCGGATCAGGTCTGAACGGGCGAATTCGTCATCACAGAGACGCTGGCCCGTCTTCGTCGTCGCGTACTTGCCGCTGCCAGCGCTGACGGTGTATGTTCCGTTCGCCTTGAGTGGCACGTCCATCGATTCGCCCGGCAGGAGGTCGCCCATGTCCTTGCCATTGATTCGAATCGTCGTGTGGCACTGGCCGAAGACACCACCGATCCGATAGACCGAGATACTCGGCATCGAAACAGACATGACAGGGAGCGGCGGAGGCGACGCGCATGCTGTCAAGATGGGAAGCAAGAGGATGGCGAGGTGTTTGTGCATGACACGATTATATCCTGGCCTGGAGAATCGTGTTGGTTGTTACACTCTCGGTGGTGGAAAAGGTGGGTAAAAGGGCGCCTCACAGATCCAGTTTGGTCGCCACGGCAGCGGAAACTCACACTCGGTATCGTAGAACCAGTTCCACTCGCCGATGTGATAGGCGATGGCGACTTCATTTTGGGCAACGACACCAGGCGCCGCAAACCCGACCATGTGAAGTCCAAGGGGCGGCATCCGTTCGATGGTTTGCCAGTGTGGGCTTCCTTTGAAGGCGGGGTACGAGTACGGCAGCATGGCTCCATTGTATAATGAGCTAAGAGCGGGGCCATACTGAATTTCATGAAACCAAAACTGATGAGCGTGCCGTACGTTGACAGCGGCGGCATCGAACAGATCTACTTCGTCCCTACGAAGAAGTTCAAGAAACGCCAGACCAAGCAGACCTTCGATGTCGCCACCGTCCGTCTGAAGCGCGTGATGTGGTGGGCGGTCGATTCAGACGGCCAGTGGTGGATGACACAGAACCCGCGAGAAGCGGAGGAGTGGAAGAAGGATGAAGGCCTGTTGGTAACGCAGCTGTTCAAGGTGTTGGAGGACGCTTAGCGACGAGCAAAACAAAGGGTCCGTAAGGACCCTTTGTGAAACAGGTGGACCTTGAATCCACGTAGCCGAGCACCCCCGCTGCTGCTTCTAACCTGAACCGTGAAGATCAGGCGGCGACCATGATCGCGTCTTGCACGCGAGTAACCAGCGTTTCGTGCTTCAGGACCGACAGGTCGTAGGTCTTGCCGAGGCCGAGTTGCACGCCGTGGGCAACGAGCTTGGCGCGGTCTTGAACCACACCCGACAGAACGATCGACATCCACTGTTGACCGAAGCTGAAGCGCGTGCGGCGATCTTGCTTGGCGAGGTAGGCTGCCATTGGACGAACCGGGCCAACGTCGCTGTTCAGGGTGATGGCGTTGGAAGCGTTCTTTGCGACTGCGTTCATGATGTTTTCCTATTCAGTATTGGGTTGGTATGTTGTTATTATACCCAACCTGGCCAGGATGTACACATCTAGAATGTAACGTTTCCAACTATTTTCAAGCTGCCCCGCTCAATCCTCTGCGTACTGGGGATCGGAGTACCGCAGTGAGAGCGTCATGCCCGTCGTCGGTATGTGAATCTCGTTTGGGATTCGGTCGGCCTTGTATGTCGGCAGCGAACCACCGTCGTCATCCTCAATCTTGACGGCAAGAAGTTTCGTCTTCAATTCCGTCGGTGGTTCCTTGAGTTGGCTGAGGTACCAGCGAATGGCAGCCTCGCGCTTCTTCTCTTGATTATCGACTCCACGTTTGGTCATCTTGGCTTGCAGTGCCCGCATTTCCTCGCTGTCGTCATCGTCTGCGTCAACCATCTTGGAAATTGCAGGCGAATTTGGAATGTCGAAGATGACGAGCATGTTTGGCTCGACTGTGGTGTACATCACGCCGCCGTGGTGCAGCATGGCTTGAGGCAAGCCGAATTTCTTGGCAGCTTCCGCGGCGCACTTCGCAACCCAGTTGGACAGCCCTCGGCCAAGTTCATCGTGGTAGTCTTTGATTTCGTGAAGCAGCATAGGGATATTTACGTGGAGGACGCAAAGAAAAACCCCTCGCGAGGGGTTTTTCTAGGGCTAGTGCAGCGAACTCACATGTCCGCGAGACGCTCCATGGAAGCGTCTGACGCCTCCTGCAGCTCGGACACCCACCAGAACAGGCCGTCACCAGTGTGCAGGGTGGGCAGCGCCACCTTGTTCGTCAGGATGAACTCGCGTTTGAAGTGGTCTCCGCAGAACTTGTAGAGCGGCCAGATGAAGAGCTCGGCGTTGCACTGACGTTCGAACTTGTGCTGCGCGGAGGTGATGGTGTAGGTGTCTGCCGTTGGGGACCGGGTTTTCGGATCCAGGTACATGAGGCGATGAGCCTGCAGGATCATGTCGTACCAGTTGGTCGCGCCAGACATGCCCTCGTCTGTCATGATGGTCTGGAAGCCCAGCTCGGTGTACACCTTGTGGAGAGCGTACTCGAGGCCTTTGCCTTGCAGGACGAAGCTTCTCTCCTTGAGCGAGGGGCAGAAGCGCTTGATGCACTCGCGCGTGTACTCACGATCGAAGGGAAGCTCGGTTGGGAAGAAGCGGTTGACGTTCATGGGATCGATTTCTCAAAAGTTGAACCAGATAGAATTATAATGCCCGTCTAACGGTTGCCTTGACGAAAGGGAGGACGACAGGCAAGAAAAAGGACCCTACGCGAGGGTCCTTTTGGTGAGCCGGTGGTCCGGCTTTCTTGTCTAAACGCTGGTTTAGCTGAACGCGACGTTGCGAACCAGGATACGCGAGTAGTAGTCAGCTGAGTTGCCGAACGACGTAGCTGCGTTGGTGAACGTAGCCTTACCGTAACGGGTCATCAGGGAGACCGCTGGCATGAACGTGTTTGCGTCCATCACGATGCCGGTTGACATCAGCGGAATGTATGGGCAGTAGAAGTAACCTGCGTCCAGTTCCGAGTTGCCGCCCTTGTAACCAAGGAGAATGTCTTCACCCGTTGCACCAGCTGCTGAGTTTGCACCCGACAGGATGTCGTAGTTGTCGTTCAGACCCCAGTTGTAGGTGTACACGCGGATTGAACCGTTGAGTGTACCGACCAGACGGTTGCCCGTTGGTGCGTCGAACGTACCGGTGATTGCTGGTGCGAACACCGAGCGCGAACCGGATTGAAGAACAGTAGTGATCAGGTGACCACCGACCATCCAGTTTGCTGGACCACGCTTGGTGCGAACACCAATCTCGTTTGCCATCTTGTTGACCAGAATGCCGAGTTCGGCGTAACGGTCACCAATGTAGGTTGGCGAGTAGCCAGGTTGTGGAGCTGCGAAGTCATACGTCGCTGTCGTTGCTGCGAGAGCCAACAGGTCGGTAAGGATTTCGTTGTCGATTTCGTGAGCGATTTCAGCGGCAAGAGCAGCCGTGAGTTCGGTCTCGATGTCGATACCGTGGGTTGCGCTCATGTCCTGAGCTGCTTCCATCGTCCAGCGAGCTTGGAGCTTGCGTGAACCGACGGTGACAGCTTGCTTCAGAACGCTGAGGCGCATCGAGCGGCCGCCGTAGCCTTCATAGTCTTCCGTCTTGGCAGCGAAGCCGTCAGACGTAGTAGCCGTGAGAGCTGGTGGATAGCCAGTCGTGCCGACGTTAGCCGACGAGTAGAAGCGCTTCATCTTGCCGTTGTAGATGAAAGCTTCATCTCCTGGGGCGATGTCGTGCAGGGTTCCTGGCGCGTCAACTGGTTCTGCGAACGCAAAACGCAGCGAGTAGATCAGACCCGTTGGGCCAGTCATTGGCTGGACGCCAACGAGTTCGCCACCGATCGTACCTGGGATGATACGACGGATCATTGGGATCATGATCTTCTGGAACGTCGCGACGTCTGCCGAAACCACAGCGTTAGCTGGGGCGGTTTCGTACAGGTTCTTCTGATTTTCCATCAGAGTGTCGACGATCTTGCGCTTGGAACCTTCGAGGCCTTCGAGGAGACCATCCTTGGTTTCTTGCCAATTTTCAATTAGTTGCATGCTATTCTCCTGTGAGGCGGATTATTTGAGACCTGCGTAGCGCTTCAAGATTGCCAACTGCTCGTTGACGACCTTGACGGGTTCCACTGGCTCTTGTTCACCAGTAACTACGGTTGTGGTAGCGGCTGGCTTCTTGCCTTCCGTCAGAGGCTTAGCACCAGGTGCTTCCTCTTCCTTCAGGATTCGACCAATGAAGAACTTGTAGCTCTCTTCAAGACGAGCGGTGTCCACATTCTTGAGGACCATCGCCATCTGCTCGCGCTTCTTACCGGTCAGCGGTGACAGAACTGCTTCCATCTTCGCTTCACGGATCATCTTGTTGCGTTCTTCTTCAAGCTTGCCCAGTTGCTTCTCAGCATCTGCGAGCTTGCTTTCGGCGACGATCAACTTCGATTCGATTGCATCTTCGTCAACGTAGTGCGTTGCGTAGGTTGATGCGTAAGCTTCAAAGATCTTGCGGCCGAAGTCATTTTGCTTGACCAGGTCGATGTCTTCCTTGAGCTCTTCCATTTCTGCTTCAAGGCGCATTTCGAAGAAGGTGTCGATCTTGTCGACGAGGCCGTCGAGTTCGGCTGCCACTTCACCTGCGAGCTTGTGCTTTTCTTCAACCAGCTTCTCTGCGTATTCGGCTTCGAGATCGCGGAAACGTTCGATGTCTCCACGAAGCTCTTGAATCTCTTTCGTCAGTGCCTCAGCTACGAAGCCATCAACCTTGCTGATGAGCTCGTCGCGTTCGGTGATCCACTGGCTTGCAAGTTCAGAACGAACTTCACCCGAAACTTCTTCACGGACTTGCGTCTTGAATTGTTCGACCGAAGTAGTCCATTCCTTGGAGATTTCAGCTTTCGTTTCTTCGCTGAGGAGCTCGGATTGCAGAAGCTTTTGAAGGATCTCATCCATTGCTTTTCTCCTTGTGGGTTAATGGGTAACGGATCAGCTTCAAGCCTTTCCACTTATTCTTGAATACCATGTCGTGGTATCCGCGCATCACGTATTTAGCAGGATGCGCAAAAAAGCAGCGAAAAACCCAAGTGTTTTCGCTGCTTTTCGGCTCTTACGAGCCCTTATTCATCGTCGTTGTCAAGATCTGTATCGAGGTCGGTGTCATCGTAGTCGTCATCGACTGTGGTTGCTGGGACGCCGAGCCCACTGACTTCCTTGGTCTTCGAGACGAAGTAGTCATGCATCGTCACAGTTGCCTGTTCTTGCCGATCGTTGATGATGTCTTGCAACATCGCCTTCAGTGCTTCAGAATGATCCATGCGATCTCCTTTTGATAGAACAGGTTATTTATTGAGCCGCAGGAGGCTCTTCTTCCTTGAGACTCGTAAACTTATCCTGTTTTTCACCAATCGAAAGTAGAGATTGCCAAAAGATCCAAAGTAGGGAGAACGAAATAAGAGCAGATCCACCCATCAGCATCGCGACGACGGCAGATAGAAAGTGCCAAACTCCGCCCCATGCGACGAGACCGATCAGTGTCACGCTTAGAAGCGATGAGAAAATAAGCTGTGAGCCGATTGCAACCGCCAGAAATTTCGGCAGGTCGTAGCGGCGCTTGAGACCGAACTGAATGAGAAGAAAACCGACCATGCCATCAAACACTGTCAGGATAAGGTGTGAGATTTCACGCCAGTGGCCAAGCCAGTTCAGGTCAAACTTTTCGTAGATGGTGGCAACGGGGGCGAGTTCAAGAACCAGAGGCACCGCACCGCTAACGTCAAATTTGGCGTAGATGAAGAACATCAGGAAGATCAATACAACGTGCGCGAAGAACGCGATGATCTTGAAGGTGCGGGCGTCTAGACTCATTTCTTCTTTGCTTTCCGGTCTGCTAGCTTCTTAGCAATGGCGGCGGCCTCAGGGTGCTCGTCGTCGATCATATCGTCGATCTCGGTTTCCTTGTCTTCCGGATCAAAATCGCGTTCATTGCCAAAGAAGGCCAAACGATCGCCGTCAAATGCCACCCAGCACTTACCGACCTTTGTAAGATCCCAGCGTGAATTCACGCCAAGAAGCTTGGCAATCATCGAAGCCCCACGGCCACCCTCAATCACCGCGAAGTCACCGAGAAGACCCATGCCCTTCTCATCGAAGTTAATGGTGACATCATCCTCACCTTCGGTGAGGATCCCTTCCTTGAGCTTCTTTTTCTTGCGAGCTGCCAGTTTTGCTACCAGCTCCTTGGATGCAGGATCATCATCGTCAATCATGCCGCCCAGCGGGTTCAGGTAACCCTGCAGCCTTTTGCCGCCCTCTTTCTTGGCGGCTGCAATGATCTTTGACTTGTCCTTCTTCCATTCCTTCTCAGCTCGATCGTCGTACGTTGCACCTTCGATATCGCCATTGCGGAAAAACAGAACGTTGATACCGTAGTAATCTTTTCGATGTTCGCCACCGGACATCACTAGGATTCCAAAGCTTGGCTTCTGTCCAAAGCTGGCGATCTCGTCATCCTGATCGAACTGCTCCATGTCGCCGGTGCCAAAGTACTTCTCACGCTCACCGTACATTTTGTCGAGAACAGATCGATTCTTGCCCTTTGGACCGTCGAAGGCTCGAGCAGGTTCGTCAGGCGCCCCCTTCTTGCCCTTGCTCTTCCCAACTTGGAAGACGCGACCGGCTTCGAGCGCAAGAAGTTCCTTGAGGATGGTCATTTGACTTTCGCTGTTGCCCAGCCACCGGTTTTCTTAGTTCGCTTTTCAATCGCCGCCTGCATTTCAGGATCATCAGTCAACTTGCTGATAGCAGTTTTCTGTTGACCAAACTCACCATTCCATTCATCTCGACCAATCACCTTGATGGTGAAAGGGACGATGTCAGCTGAATCGAAATAGTGCGCGATCGTATCGGCGGCGCCCTGGTTGTTACGATTACCTTGGGCGATCCACCAGAGAATACCCTGCTTCATGTCAAGCTCGTACTCTTTGTAGTCACCGCCATCGCCTTCCTTTTTCAAGGCGGCATCGGCGTCTCGAATCACCCGCCTGATGAGCTTCTCATCGTCAGCGGGATAGACTTCTTCAAAGAGTTCGTCGAGCTTCACTTCTTACCTGCACGCAGTGATTCAAGGAACGCGCCGACCTGCTTCTTGAGGTATGCTTGCGCCTTCGGATCGTGAACCATTGCTTCAGCTAGGGTGACGACCTTCTTGTTGTTCAGGGCTTCTGTTACAACGTCAGGATAGGCGTTTGGTGCTGATGGCTGGTAGACGATGTCGACAGTCACGAAAGAGAAGTCAGAGACATCACCCGTTTCGTTGACGTTGCCAGTACCACGGGAGGAAACTCCGAGGCGAACACCACCTTCGATCAGGCTCTTGCAGATCTGACCCGACGGCGTGTTGAGCAGCTTCATCTTGCCGAGCGCGTTGTTGCCGTCCATCCGAACCTCGGTGATGGCGTGCGAGACATTGGCCAAGTTGACTGAGAGAACGTCTGGGTGATTCAGTTCACCGAGAATGTAGTGGCCTTCCTTGATTCGCTTTGCAGCTTCATCGACTGCCTTTGAGATCTCAGCGAGTGGGTAGACACGACCATTGCCATTCTTGAGGGCGGCCTGCATCATGATGCCGTTGAGGTACGTCTGACCACCACTGACCTGCTCACGGAGAGCGGCGGTGGTTGGATTCAGGTGTTCGGCGAGAAGTTGTTGCTTCATTGGGTATCCTTAGTTGTCCTAAGCTATATTTAGGTTCAATCAGTCGTCCAGCCGGCTTTTGACACTACCGTCATGGAGCTTGCCGAGTCGATCCTTGGCCATCGCGCGGCTGACTTTCTTTTCAATGTCCTTGACCTCAGGCCAATCGAGACCTGATTTTTCAAGCGTTCTGAAAGCGGCAGCGGCACTGTCCACGCTTGACGCGAGTAGCTTGTCAAAGTGAGCGACGAGGACCTTTGGTGTCAGCTTGCTGACATCGATGTTGAGCTTTTTCGCGACGAAAGCTTCTTTGTCGAAGACCTTCTCTGAACCCTTCTTGGTGCTAGAATTGACCTTGTGCTCGACCGCGATCGGCCGCATCATCATTTCTTCAGGGTAGAACTTCATCGTGATGATGATTTCATCTTGCGACATTTCCGAGAATGTGGCGTTCGTAAGTTGAACCGGCTTGTACGTGATGTGGAAAGGCTTGCCGCGGAAGATGCTAACCTTCAGCACCTTCTCTGATGACGTATCAAAGTCATTACCCAGTTGGTATGTGAGTCCGTCGTACCGAATCTTGGGAGTTCGGCCGAGAGCCATCTTGAAGAACTTTTCCAAGTCTTCGGCAGTTGGGTCCTTGGAAAGTTTGAAAGCCGAGAGTCGCTTCTGAAGACCTTTAATGCCCGTGAACTTTTCAAAGTTCTCAGGTTGGTTCGCATCGCGGGCCCAGTGCTTTTGAGATCTCTGTCGATCGGCGCTGATGATCTTCGCGGTGACACTGCCTTTGCCATTTGCGGCGATCAGCTTTTCAATCTTCTCTTTGACCCATGTATTTGTCACCTTCGTGTCGGTGTCATAGTCATCGAACTTGCCTCGACTTTTCTGTCTCTCCCAGTCGTCTGCAGCCCACTTATCAGTTGGCTTCTCCCTGGTCCGATGCTTATTTTCTTCAGGTGTTTCAAACGCGCGGCGATCATACGCCGCCCTCTGCTCCTGAGCCCGACTGTCCAGGTTATTCGGCATCATGAAGAAAACTGCTTTGCCGTTTAGATACAGCACGAAGGCGTTTGCATCTTGGGTGCTATTCAGCGCCTTCTTCAACTGAGCCCAGTTGCTGATTTCACCGACATCCGTGATCTTGGAGTTCGGACCCCAGTTGCTGTACAGCTTGTCTCGATCAACATGCTTGTCGCCCTTCTGGACCGACACGCTGCCAAACATCGCCTTGACCAGCGGCCCAGCATTGAGCTTCTTCAGGTTTCCAAGGTCTTCATTGAGGAGTTCAGCGACGAGCATCGTATGCTTTCAAGTAGGTCGGAGCGATTGCCTATTTACGCCGGAGTTGCCGCCGCGGCGCCAGTTGGAGGAGCTGGTGCTGGCTCGGCTGGTTCTTCCTCAGCCGGTGCCTCTTCCTCCTCGCCACCCCCGCCTCCACCGAAGAATCCAGTCTCTTCAGCTGGTGCTTCCTCCTCGCCACCATCCTCAGGTGCGAACGTGTTACCTGGAGTGCCAGCGTTCGCCTCAACCGTGATCGCTTCCCGGTTGTCGTAGACGGCCGGGTCATAGATCTGCTGAAGCGGTGGAATGTTTGAGTTCTCGGTAATGCCGCGCTCTTCCTTGATCATCGCTTCATTCATCTGGATCTCATCGTCCGTCAGGCCGAGGTAACGCTTCTGCTTGAAGCGTGTCGCGAGGGTCTTGTCGGCCGCGATGTTGTTGTACGTGCCGATCAGGTCTGCGTCGAGCGCAGCCTGTTTGTAGAGAGCGAAGTTGGCTGGATCTGGTAGCTTGAGAGTGAAGATCTCATCATCAACCGCAATGCCGACGACCTTCAGGTAGACCTTGAATTCTTGGTCAAAGATCTCATCGAGGCGGTCCTGCTGGCGCCGAATGAACTGGGCGAACCGGAGTTCTTCGATGTACGCGATACCAACCTTGCCGTCATTGTACTGAGCCTGGGCACCGTCTTGGCCAGCAAGGTACGAGGTTGGGATCCGAAGGCCACGGAAGATCTTGTCCTGGAAGAGACGAATCAGGCCGGTACCAAAGTCCTCGGTGCCACCTGGCAGGGTCTCAACTCGAGAGCCACGACCAGCGGCCGTGACGGGGAAGAACATGTCCTCCTGAATTGACGACGCATCGTACTGACCGTCGACGACTTCCTTGCCACCATTCATGCCAGGGATCCGCTTCTGGCGCATCTCGTTCTTGATGTTCTCCATGTAGATCTTGACACGCTGCGGTGCCATGTTACCGACGTCGACGTAGAAGACGCGGCGTTCTGGTGCGCGAACGATGCGGTAGATGATGACCGCGTCTTCAAGCATGGAGAGCTGCTTGTAGATCCGGTGAATTGGGCGGAGAACAGACTGACCAAACGGTGCTGAATCTCCCATGTCATCTGACAGGGAGAAGTGAATCATTGCCGATGCCGGTACGATCTCATGCTGCTCGTTCTTGACGCCGAACTGGGACTGAACGCCAGGCTTCTTGATGTGGTACGCGATTCGGTTTCCGAGCTGGTCAATCTCGATGCCGTGAATCAGTTGTGGGTCAATGTACGTCCACTTCTTGGTGTCTGACAGCTTGCGAAAGAAGCAGTCACCGTACTTGACCATGCAGCGAGCGATCGAGAAGATCCGCTTCTGAAAGTCCTGTGTGACTGACCATTGCCGGACGGCCTGTCGAATCGTGATGGTCGTCGTATCACTGACTTCCTCGTTGTCTTCCTTCTGGTAAACGATCTCAAAAGGCAGGTCTGTCTTGTCGTCCTTCGTGGACATTTCCTCGGCGATAATGTCGAGGGAACGAGAGACGTCGATGTCGGCATCCATGGCATCATACTGCTTGTACGACGCCTGTCGAGATGTCGCGCCTCGAAGAACCTGTGAGTACCAATTGACGGTGCTGATAGACGCGGTGTCTGTCGTGCGGGGATCGTAGGCATCAACTGACAGCGTCGTATAGAGCTGCTTGCGTGATGCGGGAGTAATGATCCGCCAGTAGTTCGAAAGTTGGCTCACAGGTTATTCCTTAGCTGTAGCTTCTAGTGCCAGTGACTGAGTCCATAAGCTTGAACGTGTCGGCAAATATTGGAGCACCTGATGCTCGAACCATTGTCTCAGCGAGTTGAACTTGCATCTTCTCGGCGTCGAGACTCTGTTGGAGAATGAGCAGCATCTGAGCGAATTGGGTGTTGAGTAGTTCAATTGGCGTTTGAGCGCCAGGGGCAGGTGTATTCGTGTTAGCAGCGGCAACAGCTTGAGCTGCGACCGTCGCAGGATCAGGAGTATTTACTGCTGGTGGAGTGACAGTTGGCCGTGGTGTATCACCTGGCGTTGCGAGTTGGGCCGCCGTTGAGATGGCGGCCGCTGCAATTCCCTGAGTCGATGTGAGAATGCCTGCTGATGCCTGGAAGCTGTTTGCGATCCCTTTCGATGATGCAGTAGTCTTCTTTGAAGCGTCGTCTGCTTTCTTGGCGGTCGCTTCATTGTCAGCCGCAACGTCCTTCAATGTGAGGGACGTATTGTCCATCAGCTTCTCAACTGTGAGGGCATTCTGCGCTGCTGAGTCCATCAAGCCTTCTCGCCAGCCACTGAGCGTCTTGACGAGACCTGAATCCTTTGGCAGGAAGCTGAGCAAGTCGGCGACACCACCAACCATTCGGGCTAGGAAGTCCTTGACCGCCATGTTCATGAACGCAACGAACGTGTCGAAACCATTTTGAATTGGCTTGAGAGCTTCAGGCCCAAAGATGAATTCGGCGACACCGAAGATCATGTTCGGAATAGCGCTGAAGAATGCGGTAATGACACCGCCGATTCGGTTAAACAATCCACCTTCTGGATTCAGCGCTTCTGCAATGTCACCGGTAAACATCTCAGTGATAGCCGAGATGATACCACCAATCAGTGGTGTACCTTTGACAACCTTTGAAAACATGCCGAGAGCTCGGCTAATTGTTGAGGTTGCGCCTGTTGCGGCAGTGGTAACACCTTGAGCGGCTGTAGCAACCTGAGTCGCGCCCTTCGCGGCATTTGCTGCGGCGGCGGCGGCCCCACCCGTGGCTTGACCTGCACCAGTTACAGCGGTCGCTGCGGTTGCCCCAGTTCGTCCGAAACCGAAAAGCTTCAGCGCGGGTTCAAATGCGAAGCCGATTGCCTTCTGAAGACCGAGCGCGAAGGCGGCACCTGAGATCGCGCTAATCAGTGCTTCACCGAGCGGGTTCTTGGCAAAGCCGCCGACAGTAGTTGCGAAGTTACCAACAGCGGTCGTGAATGTATTCGCGGCTTGACCGATCTTGTCGGCACCTTGCGTCAACTTCAATGGTCCTGATTCAGTCGTCAGCTTGATGTTGCCGGCCGCCTGAGTTAGATCCCCAGGACCAAGACGATCTCGCATCTGCTCAGCGATGTAGACGTCCTGGATATTACCAGAGTTCATTCGCTGTTGCAGGCCTTGCTCAATCTGCGCACCGACTCGGGCCAGAATCTCTGCTTGCTCGGCATTTGGGTTCTTGGCAAGACGGGCCTGTGCGAACGCATCAGCGTCGGATGCGTTGATGCCTAGAACCGCCGCTGCCTGTCGGGCACCACCAGCCGCCTTGAAACGATCTTGGGTGGACATCTTACGCTGCGCCAGGATCGCGTCTCCAAGCGCCTTTGACTGCGCCTCAGTGCCACCCATTGCGATGCCGAGGGTCTGAATCTGCTGCAGCTCGTTGAATCGGGCTGATCGCTCTTGACCTGAGAGACCAAGGAGTTGTGACTGAACTTCCTGATTTTGAGCAAGAGATTCGACGATCTTCTGGAACCCGTCGGCGGTCAGGAGAGACGTCTTTCGAAGCTGGGCGAACGTCTTGATCTGTGCTTCAATCGACGATTGAAGTTGTTCCTGTGGAACACCCAATGTCGTCGTGGCGGTCATCATCTTCGCTGAAAGCTCGGTTGCCTGCTTTCCGAAGATGCCTAGGCCAGCAAGTTGATCATTCGTCTGCCGAATGCGTTCGCCAAACTCTGCAAAGCTGTTGAGTCTCAGAAGAGCTGGTTGACTCTCATCGAGGGTCTTTTTCCAGTCCTCAAAGCTGACGCCCGCGCGGGCGGCATCAAGGTACATGTTCGCGAGACCCTTCGCGGTCGGCTGAATGCCTCGAGCAGCGAGCGCGAGATAGTCCTGGCCAATCTGAAGAGCCGCGCCCTTCAGTTGATTGACAAAGATGCCGAGAGCGAGACCTGCCCCACCCAACCCCTTACCGAAATTCAGAAGGTCCCGAACCGGGACAGCACCTGATCCACCGCCACCGATTGTTGCCGCGCTAGGCGCTTGAACATTTCGCCCGCCCTTACCACCAAACATCTGGCCAAGCCAACCACTGAGGGTCGCTGGGTTGAGAGGCTGAACCTGCGGTGGGGCAGCGACTGGCTGTTGTTGGATCCGGGTATTGGCCCGCATCGCGCGGTTCATGCCAATGAAGTTCGCCCGAGATGATGCGACGGTTCGATTGAGGGACGTGAACGTCTTGTTCAGATTGCCAGACGCATCTCCTAGCCCCTTCAGCTGACTCGTGGTGGCTTGATAGACTGGACCGCCACCACGGCCATTGTTCTTCTGCTGATTGCTCTGGTTCGCCGCTTGACGTCGGGCGGTCGCCGCCCCGGTGGCCGCTGTCGCCCCACCACCCACGGCAGACGATGCCTTGAGCGCATTCTCGATGCGCACTAAGGTCTTGAGAATGTCGTCTTCTGTTGCCATCCTGGTGGTGTCCCGGCGGCGCAAATTGCAACCGCGTAAATATCCTGAGTCGTCTATTTATCCCAAAGGAACATATGGAAATAACAGCACAGAACCCGTTGCTTGCAAAGATCAAGCTGCCGGGTCGAACGTTCCAACTCCCATCGCGTGGTGCTCTCTATCAGAACGGTGAAGTCGCAGGTCAGGAGGGTGAGGTTCATGTCCACCCGATGTCGGCGCTGAATGAGATTTCCCTGAAGAACCCAGACATGCTGTTCAACGGCAAGGCCCTGAACGAGGTCTTCCGAGAGTGCATTCCTGAGATCAAGAAGCCGACCGAGCTCTACGCCCGGGACATCGATGCGATCATGTACTTCCTGCGGCTGGTGACGTACGGCCCACATTTCGAGATCAAGGTCAAGCACGACTGTGAGGGCGCGAAAGAACACGCCTACACCGTTGACCTCGAAGCGCTCACACAGGAGATTCGCTTTCTGGATCCGACGATGTCCGAGCTGTTCAGTGTAACGCTGCCCAACGGCCAGGTTGTGAAGGTTCACCCCGTGAAGTTCGATCACATGATCAAGCTCTTCCAGATGAACGCGAACAAGAAGGAGTTCACGTCGGACGACATCAAGAAGAACGTTGTCTTCAACCTGGTCTCTCTGATCGATGATGTCGATGGGATCACGGACAAGAAGATGATCGAGGAATGGGTTTCATCGATCACGACACCATTCCAGAATCGAATCACCGAGGCGATTGAGAAGACCCACGAATGGGGACCGAAGCAGACGTCGCAGCTGAAGTGTCGAGACTGTGGTGAAATGATGGAAGTCGAACTCCCTCTGAACCCGATCTCTTTTTTCACCGAATGATCATGACCGGAGATGGGAGCAGAATCTCCGAGATGATCAATTCGCTTGCTATAGACGTCAGGAATCTGCTCAAGGCCGCCATCGAGATCTCATGGTTCTCGAGAGGCGCATGGCCTTACGATCTCGTGCTGCAGATGAGTCCCATCGAACGGGACCTCGCGGTCGAATTTGTCAACAAGCGGTTAGAAGCGGCCGGAAAGACGATGCATCCGGTCTACTGACCATAAATACTCTGTCCAAGACCCATAGAGGCCCTCATGAGGATTTTCCAGCACGCCGAACTGTCTGCCCATCCTACTCTACCGTACGATGCAGTCACCAAACAGTATGTCGACAACCTGGTCATCCAGGCAGGTCAAGCAGTTGGCGGCGGAGTGTTCTTCACGAACATCTCTCCAACTTCGACCGGCATTGTCGGTGACAAGCAGTACGTTGCTGGCACCGTGCCAGCAAATCGTGTCATTACTGATGGCACGACAGACAGCGCCAACGTTCGAGTCACCCTGATCGCTGAAGGTAGTGGAGCTTTCTACTCCCCAACGATCACACTCACAACCGATCCGGTTCTACCAGGCACGCCAGTCAACGTGACCCTGTCAGAAGACGCTTCTGACAAGCGCTTCTTCACTGGCTTCGTTGACCTGACGGGTGTTTCAAACGGCGACTACACGATCACCGCGACTTCATCGACTGGTGCTGTTGCAACCACGACGATCCACCGCGCTGGTGTTGGTCCTGCCCTGACGTCGATCACGATCGGTGCTCTCCCTGGTGCTCAGACCGAAGCGAAGGCCGGCGACGTTGTCGCGGTCAGTGGCATCGTTCCGAACACGGCGACGTACGCCGAAGTCGTGGCAGCTGGTGCTTCATCGGCTCTCTCAGCCCTCACGGTTGGAGCCGCCGATTCAGCTGGGGCTGGCTTCAAGACAATCACTGGCACGTTCATCGTTAGCGGCCTCTCAGGCGCGCAGTCGATTCAAGCCCGCGCCCGAAATGCCCTTGGCACCTACGGCAACAACGTCACGTCGACGAACACGATCACGCTCAACCAGACGTTCCCAACGATTGGTGCCCGCACGATCACCTACCCGGTTGGTCAGCAAGCTCTCAAGGGATCCGAAACAGCGACGGTCGCAAGCACGGTTACAAACGCCGACGTCGTCACGTATACGACCGGTGGAGACTTCTCGGTCACCAACGCGAACACGTACGCTGTCACGAAGACGATCACCCGGACCGGTGGATCCTACGTTGTTGGTACCAACAACTACACGATCACTGCCACGAAGGCTTCTAACGCCGCTACGACGACCGCTTCCTCAGCAGTCTCGATCGCCAACGCGGCCGCAACTGGTGCAATCACGATCCTTGGATCCCCAGCCCGCCTGCAATCGACCGCAGCTGGCAACGACTACACGGTTCGTCTGACGCCAAACCAGACCTTGCTTTCAGCACCAACACTGGTTGCATCGTCGGGCACATGGCAAGGATCATGGTCCCTCAGCGCCGGCGTCTGGTCTCGAGTTCTTCGAATCACCGACACGGATCCAAAGGGCGCTCAGACCTTCAACACGATGGTCCTCACGGGTCTCGCTGGAGTTACGGGCAACACGATCACGTCAGGTGCAAACTACTCGGTTGGTGGCTTCCCAGTTCGAACGATCACGTTCGCCGCCTTCGAGCGGTTCCATGCGATTGGCACGAACGTCTCGGACATCACGAAGGTTACCGCCTCCTACACGGGCGCCGCGACTCTCACGAGATACAACGACACAGCGGATCACTTCCAAGGCTTCAGCATCGTGAATGCATCAGGCGTCTATGATCCAAACGGAGGCTACCTCTTCATATCCGACTCGGCATTCGCTGGATCGAATACGACAGGCACCCTCCAACTTGACATCGCGGAGGCCGCATGAGCGCGTTTGAGGACTTCGTCCAGCAAGAACTACCGAAGCGTGGCTACCTCAACTCAGACGTTGCCCAGGAAACCATCATCATCCGCCGCGGGCCTGGTCCACGCCAGTTCGCCGCGGTCAATCTTCAAGAGGGGCAGGTTCTGGCCCTCGTCAATGGTCAGCTCGTCGGGACCGACGTCACGGCGATCGGTGCCGGCGACCCGCTTCGAAAGGCGATCTACACGGTCGCTCAGCCAGCCGGTATTTGGACAATCACACACAACCTCGGCTCGGAAAATGTTATAATTCAAGCATTCGATGAGAACAAGTACGTGATCATCCCATCGACTATTCAAATCGTGGATGACGATACCGTTGAACTGACGTTCCACACGCCTCAGGCGGGTGTGGCCCGCATCATCTTCCTCGATTGAGAGCCTTACATGTCTATTCTAAAAGAACTTCTTCAGATCAACGAAGCCGCCGCAGAAAAGAAGTGGGTGATGGTCGATATTAACATCGACTACGAAGACCATAATGGCCGCGACAAGAACAAAGACTTCAAAATCGCCGTTGATTGCGGTACTGCTGAGAAGGCAGCCGCGTTTCACGCGAAACTTTCCGCCTTGGATGATCTAGAATTCACCGGCGCCGGCATGGATGCAGACGATATCGTAAATGGTTACACGAACTCGTCGAGCATGGGGATGTCATCTGCTGGACCCGTCGCGAAGCCTCCAAAATCCGCTTACACGACAGATCCGACTGAGTTCAAGATCAAGGGTCTCTAAGACCTAGAGAGCCTGAGGTTCAGGCTGCTCACCAGCCCAGGAATATCGCCGAGATATTCCTCCGGGATTCCATCGATCCCATCGTGTACCATGATGCCGTGTCTTCCCACGGCTTCCCAAATCTGGTACCTTGCTTCCCGCTCCCACTCAAAGTAGTTCCCGAACACCGCCTTCTGGTTAGAGCGTGATGAGCTGCGCATCATCTCCATGTTACAGACGATCTTCCGGGCCTGGCTGTACTGCTTCGAAATGCGACCGAGCCGTTCACCGACACGTATCAAGTCGGTCGCGTTCTTCTCAGGCGAGTGCTTCAGGATGATGTCACGAGTCACCGAGTAGCTCGACGATCCGAGCATGATCGAGGGGGAGATTCGAGACCCGTTGGCGAGGCTCATGCAGATCTTCTTGACGATCGCGATGTTGTCCTCGGTGTAGTCGAGGCCCAGGATGTCCTCACAGATCTCTCGACGCCACGCCGTCTTGTCCTCGAGGGAACGGAGCAGGTCAGGATAGAGGGACTGCAGGATTTCCTCTCGACCGAGGTAAGCCTTGCGGACATGCTCGATCAGGAACTGGACGTAGGCCGCCTCGATGTCAATGCCTGGGCCGAAAAGGGCCTCTCGTAACCAGGCCGGCCAGGTCTCGATCGCGCTGATCGGCCAAACGGACGTGTCACGAAGTTGAAGCTTGCCAGATGGCGCGAAGTGGAAGTTGATCTCGGGAAAGCCGAGGAGCCAGGAAACTGGTGCATGGAGGTCGAGGCGGCCGGTTTCGGCGAGCTTCGCAAGGATGACGTCCTTCAGGTGCTGCTGAACGTAGACCTTCGAGATGGTCGCGCCAGCAGGCCGCTGTGGCGCAAGGTAGACCAGCTTTCGAGCCGATGCCGGGGCTCGCAGCCGCTTCGGTCGGATCATCGAGATTTCATGCCGATCACCGACGTGGTACCCCTCTTGGACGACCTCGAAGAAGTGGTCGAAAGCAGGCTTGTAGTCATGGACCCAGTCTCGAAGGGTCATGAGCCGCATTGGGATCAGACAGAACCCAAGCGGCACCTTCGACTTGATCGCCGCGGTGTGGATGTTCGCGAGGTAGAGGATGAGGTCCTGCCGGTCCTGCATCTTTCGATGGTGCCGACGTTCGAGGTCGTAGAAGTTTCCGACGTGAAGGGGATCATCAGGTCGAAGAGCGACCTCGCTCCTCACTCGATAGATCGTCGTCACACTTTCCCCTGTGTGACACCCTTCTTCATGGTTCGGTACATCGCCCGATAGGACATCGGGTCGTTCTTCGTGGTGACTCCTATGACCCGTGGTGTGGCCATGCTTTGCATCGATCGCGTGTTGCTCAGGATGCTGGATGGATCTGGCGCGAAGTGTTTCTCGTGAATCTGATTTCGGAACGAGACCTTCTGACCCGCCTCATCGAAGGTGGTTGCCATTCCCATGGCAACCCTTCTGAGTTTCTTGGCTTGCTTTCCGTTCATACGCTCTCCTAATGAGAGCATTGTATCACAGACCGCCGCGTTGGTCATCCTCAAAGTCGATGCCAGCTTTCATCTTGAGCGACTTGAGCTTGCTGTCAAACCTGTCTGCCCAAGACTTGATCATCTTGACGAAGCCTGTGATCCAATCGAAGAGACCTTCTTTGACCACTTCCTTGGAGACCGAGAGGCGTTTGATCGGGTCCTTCGCTGGGACGGTCTTGGTGTATTTCGCGGTGATCATGTCGACCTTCGACTGCAGCTCATCAGGGATCAGGACCGTCAGAGCGGCGATGATCGACGAGTAGTCAACCTCGGTCGAATCAGCCTTCTTGATCTCCTTGGCCATCGTCAGAGTGAACTGAGCCGTCTCAACGACCCGGGTCAGGACAACTTCTTCAGCTTCAAAGAGATCCTGCACGTCGCCCTTCAGGCGTGTGTTGAGCTCATCGTGCTTCTCCTTCATGGCCTTCATCGACGCTTCCAGCCGAGCGTATCGCTTGGCAAGCTTCGTCATGTTGGCCGCTTCAGAACCGGCGAGGGTCGCGGTGACGCGATCAAGAACGTTCTTGACCTGCTTCTCGGTGTACTTGACGCCTGGCTTTCTCGCCTCGTAGAGGAAGAGATGCTCTTTGAAGGAAAGGTGTTTCATGGTGACCCGTGAGTAGACATTCGTCTATTTACGGATTCGCCAGGGTATTGAGCCAATAAGAAGCTGTCAGTTTTTTCAGATCAGTTTTCTTGCAGAGAAATTGTGCTGTGTAGGCAGCGCCCTCTTGCAACCCGTAAGAAGCATAGGTCATACCATCAATAGAGTAATAGACGATGTCCCATTCTACTTCTTCACCTTCGTCATCCTCAGGTTCTTCTTTCAATTCCCAGACAATAGACGTTCGATCGGCGACCTTGCCTTTCATGGCTTCAAAGGCAATATGCTGATTCTTCATTGAATCGCTGATATCGCCGTATTCATCCGATTTAATCTCTGCCAGCTCTTTCACCTCGCAGCCTAATTTCTTTGCAACTGTTGTCTTAAGTAGCTTCAATCCTTCTTTGAAAGTCATGGGCTTAGATTCTTGCGAAGCTTCGTTCATGGGTTCATCCTCGTTAGTTGATGTACCCATTATATCACGCATCTTGCCAGAGAGATACTGGTGAAGTTGCTGCTCAGCTTCATCGTTCTTGTCGTTGATGATGTTCTGCAGCATTTCTTTTAGAATAGACATGAGGTCTCCCTGGTAATGCGCTTATTTAGCCGTTGAGCTGCTGGCCAGGCCTTTTCACACCTTCGTTACGCGGAAAATGCGCCATGACATCCGACTTCGAAATAGTCATCCCCTCGAAGGAGACGTACGCCATGCTCTCGAGCTGCATGTACGCGACCTGTGAGCGCAGGCGTGCGACCTGATCTGGGGACAGGGAAGAGATTGGTGTGTAGTTTACGAGCATGGTTTTCTCCTAGTAGATTCCAGAATAGCGAGGGTTGAGAT